>JAILXH010256531.1:13122-26577 GCA_023558415.1 Piaractus mesopotamicus
GCGCAATCTTTTTAACTGTGTACAGGTTTGAATTAACCACAGATTATAATGATTGTACAGAAAGGATGGTTAAATAAAAGTGAAGCAATTAAAAAAGGAGAACAAAAGAACCATAATTTGCATAATATCAGCGCTTATTTAATTGATCACAATATTTGATAATATCAATGACTGGCCCAAAGCTGGTGATTTCCTAAGTCATTCTGTTATTACATTCTGATTGGTGGCTATAAGCTTCCATTACTCATTAGCTATATTAGGCTAGCTCTAGTACAATATCTTACAGGCCTCCAGAGGGGCAGAAGTGCTGGATCTATCATCAGGAGATTGTGAGTTAACTGTCCTCGCTCTCTCTGCACTATGCTAGCCAACGCAGACGTCCGTTAGCTGACATAACATAATTGGCAGTTGGCCAACCGCGTTGAGCTGTCCAATAACGTTACATTAAGAGCAGCTAGAAAAAAATCACATCTTGGAGGAAGCACATGCCAGAATTCTGCCAACTTGGTAGAATCATGGGACTGGGGGAGACCTAGTGGAACTGGACATAAATAAATAAGGGGAAATGGAATAAAAATATACAAAAATACACAATATCTTGGTTGATTGACATAACTTGGGGTGAAAAAATATGTAAATTGCACTTTTTCACTGAACTATTCTATTAATTTTGATGGCAAATACTTCACAGTTTACACTAAGAAATGGTTAATCCACTAAATAGCCTTTCTCTACAGAAACCACAGAGCAGGTGGCCACTTTTTATGTAGCTCACTCTCCTCTTCATAAATAACGCAACCACTTACCTTCTGCTTCGCCCACACACACACACACACACAGAAGCTCAAACGTATGCAGATCTCATTTCTCATTTTGCTCTGCCGGCAATGACTGACATGTTCCATTTCCCCATTACTCCCAAACTTCACAAATGAGACTTTGACTCTTTCATCTCTCTCTCTCTCTCTCTCTCTCTCTCTCTCTCACCATGACTAAACAACGTATACGACAAAAATAGCACAATCAATCAGACTTTTTTTTTTCATTATTAAGATGTGCACCCTGGGGCGCCCAGAAGTTCTAATAAGAGTGAATACTGATGGATACACAAACCACACACATCCACATAAAGAAATGCACACAGACACACTCTCTTGCAAATATTCTGTTTCTCTCTGAGCTTTATTCTGTGGCGCACACTAGGCACCAATTGTTTTATCAGCTATTTACAAAAACAAAACTTTACCCTCTATAATCTCTTAATGAGCTATGATATAAGGCACAAACACAGTGAGAGTGGGAGCAGGAACATCTAAACCTACCTAGAGGAAAGCAGGGGCGTCATTACACCCAATTTACTGTACGCATACGCTCCATTTGGGAAATTGGAAAAAAAGTCAATATGCAAGTATAAAGTTTCCAGTTTTAACCTTGATTGATGGGCTAAACATCATGACACAAAATACTATGACCACGCAAACTCACCACAGCCACTACATGTCCCATAGTGCCCCAGCGTCTTTCCTGTGAATGCTCTTCATAGTCAGGCTGTACGGCAACTGTTCTCAACTACACACCTGTCCATAGGTGGACATGAGCATTCATATACAAACACTTGCATATCTAACAGCAGGTCAAACACTACAGCCCTTCACATGCTCACTAAAATGTCAAGGAGGGGGTGGGGGCGGATGGTTCAGAGGGTCTTTTCTTCCTGATCATTTCCAGGAAATAACTGATGACCCCACGTTTTAGCCCCATGTTTCCTCATTCTAACTTACTAGGAACTTTGAGATTTTGGTGATGGTTCAAATTTTGTTTTTTTAGGAGCCTGATTTGTTCAGACTAATGTCACATATAGATTTTGTGAACAAAAACCAAACAAAAAAAACAAAAAACAGATTTGGGCCACTTTTACCTGCTGTGTGAACGTAGCCTATAAGAACAAAGGACCATATATAGGAATATAGGACCCTGGAAACATAGATAATATAGATACACTCTCCCTCAGTACAACCAGCAGTCTAGAAATGCGCCTGGAAGAAAGGCATTTCACTTTTTATATCCTTGGCTGTAGACACTGATGAGTAAAGAGTCACGGCTTGTGTCTTTCACCTCTGCCCCGTGGTCTCAAATCGTCCAAAATGATGGACATGGGGTTTAGTGGGAGCAGAAGGATGGGAGCTAAATTCAGTTTCTCCACAGGCACCGTCAGTAAACGATGCAGACAAACTGGGTGTTCAGATGTTGTCTAAAAGTGCTGAAACTCATCGGGGCTGATGGTATTTGTCTGTTTCATGTAGTATGTAATATCAGGGCTCGCTTCATCATTCTGACATGCACACGCCATGCTTCCAAAGTACTTTCTCTCAGCTCTGAAGAAAACAAAGCTTTACCGCCTTTGCTGAGGAACAAAAAAACAGCCCTGAGCATGTCTGTAATTACATCTGAAGTGAACAGAAACCTCCACTAGTGAGAAGAGGCCAGGCAATGTCACCATTTTTGTTCTAATACAGCACCCATAAAAACGCCTTTCATCTCACTACCCGAGTCTTCAATTGGTAAAAACTGTCTGATTCCAGAAGTGAGGAGCACCCAGCTCAGCACATCATGAGGTTAGCGATGCGATTCTTTTTTTTTTTCTTTCTTTCTTTTCATCAGAGAAAGTAATCACAAAGACAAAGGCAGAAAAAAAAAAGCTCATCTAGATGAGAGCAGACCGGTCCTCCACACTCAGAGAGGTGAGTCAGCATGGCTGGCCTGCTCTGTTTGGCTGCGTTTCACCACACACAGAGTGTAGAATCAAGAGAAATCAATACACAGAAGGAGAAAACTTGAGGGAAGGGGTGGGCAAGAAAGGGTGATAGAGAGAGCTTGAAAGAGCAATAAAAAGCTACTGAGTGAAACAGTTCAATACAAAGGAAAATGCATTAAAAAGCCCACCTTTTTTCTCCTCGAAAATGTAGTTTTACGTACCAAGATCATATATACTTTACATGACACTTTTCCAACCTTTCTTGATTCCTCTGACTTAAAAAGGCTATTTTTGTGTGTCTGTGCCTTTAAGACCACTTTATAAAGTAAATGAATTAAACTGCATTCAAAAATGCAGCCGGCAGTCTGAGCTGAAACGTACAGAGCAAAATTTTCTGACTGAAATCCTCAGGGACATCAATAAATAAATAAATAAATAAATAAGCTTCTTCTTTGAGATGCGTGGATCATTTGGAAGGCAAGCCTGGCTGGAATGATTTGTTTGCTTCTTGACAGCTATAATGTTTAATCGTTTTCTCCACTGAAGTCACTTTGGCATGAAGTGAATGGATGGTTAAGTAAATATCTTTATGGTTATAACATTACAACTATTATTAAAACACAGGACGGATTTTTATAGCTTACATTTTAGTAAATAGACTGTGGATGGAGAATCTTTCTTAGAGACAGAGATCTGGTACTTGGTAAATAAAGATTTTGTTTCTGATTTAGATTTATACTAATATTTATTCATTTTATTACAGTTGTGTATTTGAGGATACACAAGAAATGTTCAAATTTCCAGTTGAATTAAATGATCTCTCACTGGTTAACATGCTTATCACACCTGTTTTCCAGAGATCTTGCTGCATGTTTTAAGTGTTAACTACAGGGACATGGTTGCCAGATCCAGCAAACATCCCCGCCCAACGCTTGCTTAGGACCTGTCCATCAGAAGCTAAAACTATCATTTTTTCCTGCGACTGCAATTTCAACATATCCCAATTTTGCAGGCCCAACATGCTGTACCAAAAACTCCATAACTAAAAAAAATCAATAGAAATAAAAGCACATGGTTTCACATAACCATCCCTTCTGCAGGTGCGCATGCTCTGCCCTGATCATAACTTGTTTGTATTACATGAAGAACTCCCACAGTGTGTAAACATCACAAATAGATGGAAAGAAAATGTCAATAATAGAGATCTTAAAATGTCCAAAGGAGAAGGAAAGAAGCGATGGTTGTTTTTTGTTTTTACTGGGGGGGTGACATGTCCTTGCATCCCTGCCGCAAATCGAGCCCCGACTGTAGATTTTAATTCAATAAAGTAGGTGTTACTCTAACACTGTAGGTATTAATATTCAGCATTAGGGATTTTACTGTTTAAAATTCGAATTCAAAACTAATGAAGAAAAAAAAAAAATCTAAGACAATAAGAAATATATTTGTAGAGCATATTTAAAACTTTGAAATGCAGCTCAGTGTGCTTCACAAAAAAACGCAAACAGAAATTTAAGAGGGTTCTGGATGAAAAGTAAAAGAAGTAAATAAAGACGTAAATGAGTAACAAAAAAGAACTAAAGTTATGTTAAAAAAGATTGTCATACTGTCGCTCTCCAAAGAAAAACAAATATCTCCAAAATTGTAACTTAACAGGAAAAGGCGCAAACGTTCTTTAGTTTCAATGTAAGTTTTTATCTCCAAGCAATTTTGGAGCATTTCTATTAGTCTGTTCATCATGACGTTTTCACACAATGTAAAGGACGGCTGCTGTGCTCAAATAATATAGAAAATTAAGTAGAAAAACAATTGGAGATACGTATTTTCCTTTGGACAGCAACAATATAGAAAAAGAAAAAAATATATAATGATTTACTATTCTGAGATGTCATCAAGAGGTGCATGATAAATATGTGCAGGCAAAGATGTCAAAATTTTTGGAACATCACAACAAAACACTCTTTTGTTTTACTTCTGCAACATCTAGCAAGCATTTGACCTTGAGACCTGATTTGGAATAGAGCCTGTCAGACACTCTGTAAAGTATGACGGTGCTAAACCAACTACAGCTTTAAAAACTAATAAAAGAACTTTCAACTGTTAGGAAATCAATCCTTGCGGGAACACGGCGGCTGTGCAATGATGCAAGAGCAGGTGCAATGTTTCCCTTTCTACTGATATGAGTTACTGCTTTAGCAGCCATGTTTTGTACAACCTGTAACCTGCCAATAGTGTTTTGGGGTAATCCAGTAAATAGGGCACTGCAGTAGTCTAGACAGGAAGACAAGAATATGAGTCAACCTCATGGAATCGTACAGTGTGAGGTGTATGAAAATAAGGCTTAACATTTTTAATGTTTTTCTTGTTCTGAGGGTCTTTGCTTTGGCTTAGATCAACATTCAGAACAAAAATGAATTTACTTTAATTAAATTTCTACACTTATCCGCAATTATTGCCAAAAGCAATAAACCACACAACAATAACTGAGCTGATGCAATATATTCAGCATGTGGAACCACATTTGCATCAGGTAAATTTAGTATAGTTCTACCTCTGAAACGGAATCTAACATATAAGCAGCAGATCTTCTCATTAGTTTCATATGCATTAAATAATTCATGAGAATAAGTCCTGCCAGGCCTGTTGGTGCTGGAGCACGAGCTCTAGTTTGGAACAACTTCATTTATTTCCTCCAGAAACATAACACACCTTATTCACTTCACTCTTGCTCAAAGGACCTCTTGCTTAAAGGCTGAATTGGTCTCAAATGATCCAAACTGAATGGTTTATTTATTACTATCACTGGTAAAATGCTGCAGCTGCCATGTCATGGGCCATGTCACTTCTTCTTTCTTCTGCGTTTGAATGATTTCCGGATTTGTGAAGTCTGGTAACACTTTATGAAGTATCTGAGTATGGACCAGTAGGCCTGCAGTTTCTGATTATAATAGTATAAAAAATAATATAATAGGAAAAAGGTATGGAAATGACTCAAAACATCCCCTGGTTATATATTTTAGTGAAGCCTACAGCACTTTTAGCTGGGCCGGCTGCCACAAACTCACCGCGCCACTGGGGGCCTGGATCTGAGTGGGTGGGCTTTCGCTAACGAGTCCTAACGAATTGCAGATTAGCAGCTCATTCAGATTTATTAAGTCTGTGATTGCGTGGGAGTCATGTCACAAACATCATCTGGATCCCCGCCAAGAATACTGATTAATACAGCGACTCAGACGAGAGGAGGCGTGAAAGGAATGATATATCTTACCTGATCAAGTACATCTGTCCTCAGAGTGATATTTACATATGGTTACACTAACCAGGACCTTAATGAATGTAAGGGACACAGTGGGTGCAGAACAGTTTTAGAACTATAGTGATTGACCTCACTCACCTTTCTCCTTCCATTATGTTATTAGAATATCGTATACTGTAATGTCATAAACAGCTTGGACTTATTATGCAGACTTAAGGTGACCTTCTAAAAGGGTAAATGTGAGGAGGTTTCTTATTCAGATTCAGTCTGCGCTATGCAGGCAGAGGCGATGATGTGTTTAAAATGGTTTAATGTAACTGGCCTTTCCATGATGTCTAATCAGGTTGACTTAACGCCCTTACAGCAACCAGGTCATTTCATAATCCACTAAACGGCACATTCTTTTTCGGAAGCATTAGGCTTCCTCTATAGTGCTCTCTCTGTCTGTCTGTCTGTCTCTCTCTCTCTCTCTGTATGTTCAGCCAAAATGGGTATTCCGGCAATTGAGCAAGTCAATCAGCCGCATGGCTCAGTGTTGATAGAGGCACTGTAGATGCAGTGGCCAAACAAAGTTGCGTACAGTCAAATCTCATCGGAAAATGAGCACATCTAAACTTTACCGACAGCTTTGTTATTCATCAGCTTCATCTTTGGCATACAGTGTATCCGCTATATATATTTTGCAGCAGCAGCAAAATTATTGCCGCCGCAGCTTCAGAATTTTGTAAAATGTCATGAAGTTGCAATTACAAAATCCTGCAGAGAGCTTTTAATTTGAAACAATGATTACAGGAAGTGGACAAACATTGCGCAAACAGTCCGAGCCGAGTTGAGCCAAAGTGCCGAATGAAACGGTCGTCGGTGGAGCAGACTACACAGACAGTTTTAGCAAGCTGTAGCTAGTGAACTGGCTAATTTAGCACACCGTGAGGAGGCTGGGTTGACCTTATTTTGCAATGTTATTAAGTTGAGTTTCACATTTTGTGGACTTTTGCGGATTGTGGTGGTCTGAAATATGAATAAAGTGTGTCAAAAGGAACTGTATATCTGGTTTATTCTGTGCGAACCTCGCTAGTCACTCACTGTAATGTGTTAATGCTTGCCAGCTGGCCAATGAGGGCAAGCTACTGTTTGGGACAGTATATCGGATGGGCTGTCTGTTTTACAACTTTACAGTGAGAACATGTACTGAAATGTCATTTTGTTGGCTTCTTACTGAAATATTTGCTTGAATCAGGGCATGCTTCATGTAAATGATATGTAAATGAGGCATTGAAAGAGGTACTGGATTACTTTAAAAATGTATTCCAGTACAGATTACTGATCACCTGTTAAAACTGTAATCCGAAACCTAAACCAAAGGATTACTATATTAACATGACAAACTGTTTACTATCCATTATGTTTTACTCGTCTTTTTAAAATTGCATAATTAAATAAAGACAAAAAAAAACTATTTTAGAGAGAGACAACTAATACCTAATGCCAATTCAAACACAAATAATAGGCAATATTATCCATATGTAAAGAAATATACTTAGAACACTAAGATCGAACATAAGCAAATGAAGCATAGAAGAAAGAGATGAAAACTCACGGTTTGATGGCGTGGGCAGTAGGGACGGTGCTCCAGAGCTTCTGTCCGGTGATATGGTGGTCTTGATTGGAGCGGTGGGTCTGAGCTTCCCTTTTGAAGCACTTGTGAGAAACACTGGAGGGAATTCTCCATTTGCTAAAAGCCAAAAAAAATGAACAGAATGAATTTCACGGTCAAGAGATGAAGTTCTGCAGCATTCACAGTGAAACAGGCAGGTGAAATTTCCTTTGAGAACTGATGCAGTGCACCCACACCCAAACTGTAAAAAAATCAGTAATTAAATCCACACATAAGTCTGCACATAAGCGAAAGACGCTGTTTCATAATTTCTTATTTGATGGTCTACAGCTTCAGACATTCCTGCTGTGTTTTCATTTCTTAGGAACTGCAACTTTCTTTTGACTCTTTTCTGACATTTGTACGCTTGCTGTTAAATTATTTTTATAATACTAGCATATTCACAGAGCCAGTGCCAATCTCACTATGACTCAGTAGGAGTGTAACTCGCAACAAGATGTCGCAACAAAAGCACAGTGTCACTGAATACGAATTCTCACTCATAACTAACTGAAACTAGTGGAGAAATTATATAAAAAAATGTGGATTTTAAACTTTTTATCAACCACACTTATGTGTGTAAGTAGAAAAGGAGATATTTTGCTATGATTTGAATCTGATGAAAAGCTATTTTTTGTGCATACAACCTTGTTTTGCGGAAAGAAAAAGCTACATCTTTATGCTTTTGTCAGTTCTTGACATCAGAAGAAGCAGATTAATGTCAGAAGTGCAGACTCAAAGCTACTGCTTCATAATGTAAATGGAATTAAATGCATTACAAAACTCACTATGTAATTACAAATGTGCAATTGTTTAGCTACCGTTGAACAGTACAGCGACTGTAATTCATATGCAGTCTTGTAATAAATATGTCCATTTTTGCCAAAGTAACAATTCTCAGGTTCTAAGGGTTGCTACCACATTAATCCAAAAAAGAAAAAGAAAAAAAAAAGAAAAAATCATGCCAGATGTTACAGTATATATTTCTGACACAAAGAGCCGTATGCAATTTGAGGCAGCACAGGTGGTCAGTTCTGAGCTCAGCCCCCAGTGAAGAAGTCAAGTACCGACTGCATGTTTCTTAATTATGATGACAAGCCACACAAGCTCAAGCATTGTTCCATTTGCCAGCATCCTGAGAAGACGGATCACCCCTCTCCACCACATGTAGTCCTGGAGACAATATGGGGACGATGTGAAAAATGCTACCTCTCATCTCAATGTCTTTAATCATCTCCTAAAAAAATAAATAAATAAATAAATAAATCCACTCTCATGAAAGCAACTCCCGCACCACTCCAGGCCGAGCTGGCATCATTCATCACAGTCTAGCCCTGCTCCCCACTGCTGCCAGCATTTCATGATGCACACTGTTGGCACAACTATTATCTGTCCTCCCATTTGAGACATCACCGGTGGAAAATGTGATCTGCTAAAAGCACACCTCGGATATGTACCTAAATCTGCTTTTCTTTTCTTTTCTTTTTTTTTCTTTTTTTTTTTGGAATGATTTGGAATGAATGACAAAACTATACAAAGTCACACACCACCCTTCATTTATTTTTCAGTAAACATTTAAAACAGCCAAAGTTGTTCATTTTTCAGCCATTGAAAAGAAACAGAAAATATATTTTTTAACAGAAGTATAAACAACTAAATATAATATCACTTTTTCAGTATTTAGTGTGTCCACACCTTGCCTTTATTACAGCTTCCATTCTTTTGGGGGGAATTGCTTTTTTTTCAAAGAAATCTGAAGGGAAATTTTCCTCCAAAGTTTTAGAAGTTGGTTGTTTTTTTGTCCTCTCACAGTGGAAGGATGGACAGAAACAACTGTGGGTTTTTTTCAGATCTGAAGCAAGAGAGCTTCATTTTCTCCTTTCTCTAAAGGATGAAAGCTTTAAGTATTGTTTTTCCGTTTGTTGGTCTACCAGGTGTAATTTTCTCTAAAGCTTTTAATAATTTTCTTAATTTCTACTTTGGGAAAGTCTTGATTTTTTCACCTTTTGTTGGGAAGACGTAGCTTTAACTCATTGGTTTTAAGACTAGAAGGCTGGAAGAGTGAAAGTGGCAGTAGGGAGCAAAATTGTAGAGTAACAACTGAAAAATTACATATTTCGATTTATTTGTCAAGGCTATTGTGTTACTTTCTTTTAAATATATGTTTTATGCTTTTTTTTCTGGTGAATAATTCGTATGTAATGACTGTTTGAAAATTTAAGAAATGAAAAGGTGGTCTCTGACTTTTGCACAGCACTGTATTCCAAAATGTCCCTTACTTATTACATTCTCATTAACATGTAAGTAAAACTATGCAACAAATCATAAATGCCAATCACAGACTGCGTGAGTTTCCATTCTGTGCTGTTCTTTTTGCTCTACCTTTTTCTTTTTTCCGTCAATTTCACAGCAGTCACAGAATGACAGAATGACAGGTGGGTTACAAGACACAAGAGCATCAGAGCACACATGACAGTGAAAGACAAAGCTGGCTGGTGGTCTAAAATCAAAACCTTTTCAAAGTGCAACTTTGGAGGAAATCATTTAATCCTTTAACCTGGGGAACTAGCGAAAAACAGCTCTGTGCAGCAGCGAGCTTTCATTCCTAATCTGTCTGAACCTCGCTGAGCTACTTCTTAGGACACACTGTGCTTTATATGGCCTATTTTATTCAAGAGATACGAGGCATGCCTTTGCGTCAGAGAAGTTACTGAGGAGTTAGTATTTCAGCCCTATCGAAATTATTTCATCAATTCTGGACCCTTGGGTATCCATGCGTATTGAATTTGGTGGTCAATTATGTGAGCAATGGGGGGATACATCAGTACTTAGCCACAACCTTGCAGTGACTCAGAAATCAGCCATAGCTTAGATGGACTTGTGAATAAGCACGGTGGTCGTTCCTGCAGTCGGTTTCAGTTGGAGATGAGATCAGAGGCAGGTACAGACTGCTCTGAATGAGTCTAGACTGAAACGACATCCTAAGATTTTTATGGTATCGGAAGCACAAGTACGTGGCACATGGTATGGGTGACTTGCACAATCGGTGAAGGCACCATTAACGCTGAACAACATAAACAGGTTTTGAGAGCAACATATGCTGCCATCTAGATGATGTCTTTTTTCAGGGAAGGCCTTGCTTATTTCAGCAAGACAATGCCAAACCACATTCTGCATGTATAACAACAGCATGGCTCCGTACTTAAAGAGCCCGGGTGCTAAACTGGCCTGCCTGCAGTCCAGACCTGTCACCCACTGAAAACATTTGGCACATTATGAAACAAAAAAATAAGATAAAACAGATCCTGAACTGTTGAGCAGCTGGAGTCTTATATTAAGCAAGAATGGGAAAACATTACACTTTTTAAAACTACAGCAGGTCGTCTCCTCAGTTCCCAAACACTTACAGAGTGTTGTTAAAAGAAGAGCTGATGAAACACAGTGGTAAACACGCCCCCGTCCCAACTTTTTTGGAACGTGTTGCTGGCATCAAATTTAAAATGGGAATATATTTTTCAAAAAGCAATAAAATTTCTTTGTTTCAACATTTGATATGTAGTCTCTGTACTATTTTCAATTCAATATATGGGTAACTATCTAACTATCTATATATAGATAGTTAGATACAGATGTAGATATATGGTAACAAGTAACAAACTGTAACCTTGTTAAGTAATTAATAAGGTTAACTACCTTGTTTGTTAATTCTCTTCTTAATACTTCTTTTCTTGCATGCCTTGCTATCCCTTTGCTGCTGTCGCACTGTGAATTTCCCCGGTTGTGGAACTAATAGAGGATTATCTTATGTTATCTTATTTTATCTTATCTTATCTTATCTTGTGAAGTTATACGCCTCCTGGGCAAGATTGTACCTCAGGAGTGCTAGGGACATTTTAGGCAGGTGGTCTGAAACATACCTTCCAGAAAACATTTTACCACTGGCAGCCCTTTCAGACCACTGTGGAGTCATGCTAAAAATACATAATGGAGACATAACAATACAAAAAAATGCCAGCTACCCAATAGCTCTAGACTCTGAGCTGCCTGGATACTGAAAGGGTTTGTTCAAAAAGGTTCAATATCACTGACGTCAAATCTAGGAGTTAAATTTACTTCTACAAATTACAGAGCACACCAGGAGAGCCCACTGACTCTTTTTCCTTTGGCTGAGAAATTCAGAGCTGCCGGATGAGAATATAAAAGACATTAGTTTTCAACACAGAGAACAGGTCCACCTCCACCACGTGGCTAAATAACAACCTGCAAAGAAATAATGGCATCAGCAGGGTGTGACCTTTCTGCACAGTCAGTTATGTGAAAGCACGCAGACTTCAAATAAGCCTGCAGACTTGGCTTTGTATGAAAGAATACCCACACTGCTGATGAGAGCATTGACTACTGGCATTTTTAGCCTAGAGATGTGTTTGGTGTGTGTTTTCTCTGCTGACGTATGATGAGAGACAAAATATGGGGCAGTCAGCCATATAAAAAGCTATGTCTATGCAGTGTATACGACTACTGCTATTTTTGTCAAACTAGCTGAAATTTTGAGAGACACTGAGAATCACATTCATTACAAATTGGCCTGGATTTAGGTGACTGTTGTCTGTGGAAATACAACTTAAAAGGAATTCTGAAACATTGTGAAACTTACAGAAAATAAAGTACTAAGCCTATCTTGAATAACATCTCATCAGTGACATATTCAGAGCCTTTGTTTTGATCTCCTTTAACTCATTAAAATCTGCTACTAGAGTAGCATGCATGCACGTCCAGGTTTGGGATGATAAAACAGATCAGCATGTGAAATTGGAGCTTTCTGTGTATCATTGTATAAAAGGAGCTTACTGTTGGTTGCACTGTGACAGTTTCTGAGCAATGATACACATACATTAAGAACACAATTTGCATCACTATAGAAAGTGTGATGTATATTATTCATAAATACGCTTGCTTAAAAGACACAAAATCTACATATCCATACATTTTTTCAATAAGCAATGAGAGGCTGTGCTTTATCACAGGTAGAGGATGTTGTTAGGCATGAAGCAGAACGCTTTTGTAAAATGGTGGCAAAAATTGGACAATATTATAAAAGACATTGCATTGTTTTTTGCAAAAATCTTCACTTAATAAGTAGATTGAATTCCCACAGCAATGATAATGCTAATTTCTGCTAGTGCCTGTATATATTTCCTGTTTTATGTTAGCATTAAGCTATCAGTGCCATACATATTCTTTCCGACACTGGGTTAAACATTATTTACAATAGGAAATCTGACGCTTGTAAGACATTCAAGTAAAATAATTTTTGTTTTTTTTAAAGTAAATACTTTAATTAAAAGCCTAACACTGAAAATCTTTAAAGGAGTCTGCTATCCACTTATCTATCTGTCAAGTTAGTCAAGCTAGTTCTATTTGCAAAGAAAAGTTTAAAGAAAACTGGGTTCTAATGTAGAGTCTATTTACTAAAATTATTTGGGGCCATTTATTTCATATACATCTTGAGCAAGCTAATGGTGCATTAAATGTTTTAAATATTGTAAATTGTTTTCTGTCAACAGGTGTTTTTCCAGATGCTTTTAAAACTGCCCTGGTGAAGCCTCTGCTAAAAAAGAGTAGCATGGATCCTTCTATACTAAATAATTTTAGATACACTGTTTTCAAACAACTAAATGTGTATCTAATATCAAACAATTTATATGAGAAGTTTTAGTCAGGTTTTCGTTCTAACCTTAGTACAGAGACAGCATTGATTCGCATTATGAATGACCTCAGGCTCAGCGCTGA
>JAILXH010256550.1:6140-18455 GCA_023558415.1 Piaractus mesopotamicus
CTAAGAATGGTATAGCCATTCAAATAATTTATACATGTATCTCCTTTATGGCAAAGAAAGCAGAAGGATCAATCTGCACATCCTGCAAAAACTTTTTTAATGTCAGTCAAAAGGACTTTTCCTGTTATAGCAGGTGGTTTTTGGCCATGTTGAGTGGCTAAATTGACCAGAATCTCTGCAATAGTAGGAGGTGTGGCTGTTGCATGTCTGAGTGGTCTTAGTTGCATTTACTCTTGAGAAAAAATGAGAGTGTGCTGGTTATTGTGCTGTCTGGAGCTGTAGGACACTTATTTGGGAATTAAGCCCTGCATAGCAGGTTCATTGTGCGCTTCAGTAAAAAGTGGTTTTGTGCAACTTAAATCCTAGATTCCTAGAAAAACTAGAATATGATATCTCTCTCAGTAACATAAGTTGATCAAAAGTAGTTTATATTTTTAAGATGATGGGTAAAGAAATGTTTCAATTGAAAGAATGCAAAGTGCCTTTTTCTGTTGGTTGCGTTATTGCAGTTTTTTAGTAGAAATCTTTTTAGTAGAAATCTTAGTAGATGTTAGTAAATTTCAAAAAAAATCTAAATGAAAAATGTATCTGAAGATGAAAACTTATGATAATAAATAACTTTAAGGACCTTAAATATAGTAAATACCTGAAGTTTTTTAGATACTTATGTAGCAATTACAAATACTGACTAGTTGCTTTGTACTTTAATATTAACATTTACATTGTTACAGTGTGCAAAAAAAACACTTTATTTTAAAGTCCTGTTTCATTGTATTACAGAAGACGTCCTTAAGCTAGATAAATAACTTTTTAAGTCTAACTTTCTAAGGCGCTTAAAACATTTATACAGTACTGTATGTTTTTTGCCTTTGGCAGATTGGAGTCTGGGAGACACTGCTGGCTGCTCTGGAGATCCTCATCAGAGTGCACCATCCACAGCAGACATTTAACATTCGCCAGCTCCTTAAAGCTCAGGTTGTGCACCGCTTTTTGCTCACCTGCCAGGTTCTGCAGGTGAGACACTACCCTCCTGGAGCTTTGTCACTTCTCTCCTTTGAAATTGTTGATTCATCTCCATGTCTAAAAATGGTAGAAATTAATTTCACTCATAAAGCAGGTCCAAGATAGCACGCAGTGGAAATTTGTTTGTGATTAGTTGGAGCATCAACTTGTGAAGTGGGTGAAGAGCAACCTCTTTCTTGACATTTGAGAGAATTGTAATAACTGTTAACATACAACATACTTTGCAGCCCCAGTTTAAGATGAGCAAGACAAGCATGTCTTGTTAAAACATTACTATTCTTCTTGTATTTTATTTTTACAACCTCTTTTCTTCATACCTTCTCTTAGGAGAATCGGGATGAGCACCTCACATCCATCCCACAGGAAGTTTGCCTCTCCTTCATCAAAATCATCCAGGAAGTATTGGGCTCCCCCCCTGACCTTGACCTGTTGCGCCTGCTCTATAACTTTCTGCTGGCTGTACACCCACCTACAAACACATACGTGTGTCACACCCCCTCCAGCTTCTACTTCTCTCTGCATGTCGGTGGGTGACTGGATGACATAGATAGATGGTTAGAGAGATAGATGACAGTGTCAGAAATAACCACGGGCAAAGAATGGAAATGTCCCCATATTTAAGTTATTTGCCCAAAACAAGTTACAGGGGCCAAACATGGCTCAAAATAACATGATATAAATGTAATAAATTAAAATGAATTAACTTAAAAGTGTAATAAATCAATGATACTATAGGACTAAGTAAAACAGCTGCCAGCTATGTTATACAAGAAGCTACTGCAAATGCAGATGTCTCAGTCTGAGAGCATTCACCCTACTAATTCTGTGATTTTTCAAATTAAATGGAAGAGACATTAAGTGTACACTGCTTTATATTTCATTTTTTGCTGTTGAGATTAAATTGCTAGTCATTATTCTGATTATGTAAAAATGTTATTTTGAATATTTTGCAAATGCCCACATTTACCTTTTACATTTCAGTAATTGTGGAAAAATTTGCACTTTTTGAAATGCATTATTTTCTGCACTGGATAGATAGAGATGATGAACATTGTGGAGGGACTGATGGAGAGATAAACTGATTGGCTATTTGATCAATATGTTGATAGTAGTCCTGGGTTATATTGGTGTCACATAATACTGATTCTCAGCTTTAGCAATTGTAATAAATAACGAACATTGTGTCCTTGATATTCAACACTTCATGATTCATGCTGTATTCTGATTTGTACACTTTACACATGGTTTCCAGGACCTAACAGTTAACTGTGTTTTGAAGAGCTTAGTACTTAGCAAACCTCCCTCAGGCAGAAATCACAGCTTCGAAAGGTTTTTGAAGTCAGCTGTGAGTCTTTCTATTCTTATTTTAATAATTAATTCATTGTTTAATTTTCACTCACTCTTCATTGCAGAACACTTCTGGTTCTCAGATAATTCTTGCATGCACAGCCTGTTTAAGTTCTACCCACAGATATGTTTTTAATGGTGTTCAAGTCAGGAAACATTGAGGGCCAGTCCAAAAGCTTCAACTTGCATTTCTTGAAGTTCATGGTGGATTTTAAAAGATGTTGTCCTGTTGTAGGAGCCAACCTCTCTTTGGGTTCTGTTTCTTGACTGACATTTGCTTCCAGAATTTGCTAATATTTAGTGGAATCCATTCTTCCATCTATCACTGGCCGCCACATGACCCCAAAGCATCACAGGCCCAACCCAGTGCTTAACAGTTGGCAAGGTGTTCTTATCAATAAATGCTGCTTCTTCTTGTCTGATTGTGGCCATTTATACTTCGTCAATTCACATACTATTTATTAGTAGGTTGGGTTGGGTTGGGTTGGGTGGGGTGGGTTGGATGGATTGGGTGAAGCAAGTGAAGTAACTAACGTTAGCTTGGTTGAGGGTTAGCAAACTGTGTCTACAATTACTGCTGAGAAGGTAACTAGTTGCTTTTACAAACATTTGCAATCGGGACAAACAATACCCACCGGTTGGGTCTATTACTGTTACCCACCTGTCAAGCAGAACAGAGCAGCCTCCTCATACCTTTTCATGCCTTTCAATGCTCCATAAAACTAAAATCAACTTCTTTTCCACCAGCTTGTTGCTCAGATTTTCCTGTTTCAAGTCAAATTCACTTACATTCCTGCACCACAGCTTCTTGTCCGAATTTTCCCATTCTACCTTAAATGGTGCAGCAGTTACATTTCACCACTGCAGCTTCTTGTTTGAATTTTCACGTTCCACCTTAAATGGTGCAGCAGACACATTCTGGTGCCGCAGGTGCCAGAATGGAACTGCTGCATAATTTTAAATGTAAACGGTAAATGCAGATTAGAAGCCAGCTTCAGCCTCGTCAACTTTCGGAGGTCTCTCCACTGTTGAAATGCCTCACAGTCAACTCCAGAAGGACTTTCAGATGCTGAAACGCCATTGCCGGACCTTCTTTCTCAATCTTTGTTCTTCAGATTTTCCCGTCTTTGGCTGTTTCCTTTATGATGTGTGGAGTTCGACACGTAGCCCCTCCTGTTCCTCCCTGTCCTGTGCAGGACCTTGTTGCTAATTGGCTGGAATTTTGTTGTATAACTTGTCCCAAACCACTTTGTTTATTTCCCATTTTCAGAGACAGGGCTGTATATGAACACAGTTTTTATTTTTATTTATTTATTTTTTTCTAGCACGCACACAGAAGGAACAGCTAGCAGACCATGAGAGGACATTAACTGAATTGGACAAAATGGATTAGATTAAGATCTTATGCTCAGCCTTTACGTTAATCAAATCTAAAGTAACTGTGCATTTCCCTTTATAGAAAATGTTATTTTTTTCTTTTTGATATTTTACTGCATAGGTTGTGTTTAATTCTTTTCGCTTCAAAAATCAACCATATATGTAATTTGGTCAAGAGTGATCAAACCTTTGTGTTCTGCTAGACAAAATATTAATAAGAATAAATAATTAAATATTAAAAAAAAATAAATTCGTAATACAGTAAATAATTTATTTTAAAATAGATTTACAGTACCCTCCACAAATTTTTGCCAACCCGGTAAACATGGGCAAAACTGTAAAAAAAAAAAAAAAAAAACATTCTTTATTGCTTGTCCTTTTGATCTTTCATTCAAAATATTAACAAAAATCTAACCTTTATTTAAAGTACAATGGTTGAAACTTAGATCTGTTCATGAAATAAATATTTTCTCAAATCTGTGTGCCACAATTGTTGGCATCCCTTCATGTAATACTTTGTGCAGCCTCCCTTTACAAAGATACCAGCTCTTAGTCTTCTCCTGTAATGCTTAATAAAACTGGGGAACACATTGCACGAGATCTTGCATAATTCCTCCATACAGACTCTTTCCAGATCCTTCAGAATCCGAAGTCCATGCTTGTGGACTCTCCTCCTCAGCTCGTCCCACAAGTTTCTGGTTGATTCTGTTGTCATTAAACCATTTTTGTGTTAATTTTGAGGTGTGCTTTGGATCATAGTCCTCCTGAAAGATGCAGACTATAGCCCAGTTTAAGCTTCCTGGCTGAGGCATTTAGATTTTGATTTTATTTGCTAGTACCTGATGGAGTCTGCGATACCATGTATTCAAACAAGTTGTCCAGGGCCTTTGGGAGGAAAACAGCCCACAGTATCACAGATCTACCACCATACTTCACAGTAGGGATGATGTACTGTTCTGCATGGCTATCTTTGTGTCTAGGCCAAGCCTACCGCTTGGGGATTCTTGCCAAAAGCTCTGTTTTGGTCTCATCTGACCATAGAACACAATTCCACTGGATGTTACAGTAACATTTGGCAAACCGTAGGGAACAGTATAGGCATGTGTCCTCTTCTGTGCAGATTAACATCTGCGGCTGGTTGAAACGTTTTTTAGCTATTTTTTTGTAGCAGTTTCTTGATTTGTGCAGCTCAACAACCTTTTGTCACACACCATTGTTGTATTCTCTGGTCTTTCTCATGATGGATGACCTGTGGATGGATGGCCTGTGTTTTGTCTCAAATATATTCGCCAGTCAAACAGGAAGTCATAGCTAAGCTTTTAAGTGTTCCTAACCACTCAGGTGAACTTTAGAACATAAAACTATGAATGGGAATATACTTAGGTTAGATTTCATCCTTAAGAATTCCCACGGGTGCCAATAATTGTGGCACGCACAGATTTAGGAAAAATATTTATTTCATGGCAAGATTTCGTTTTTTCTTTCAATGATTATACCTCAAAAGGTTAGATTTTTGCTATACTACAAAGGAAAGATCAAAAGGAGGAGTAATTAAGTGTTTTTACAGGCCATTAGTTTTCTTTCTGGAAATGTTTGTGTCTGTTTTGTGTGTCTGTAAGATTTCCAATTGTAAGAAAAGGAAATATTTTTATATTTTTAAGAGTACAGTACCAAAAATGTTTTTTCTATATCAGTATGTTTTGGTATTTCATGTACAGCATTTATGTTTATCATTAATATTTGTGTGTCAGACGGAAAGCAGTACCAGGAGAAGGTTCAGTCCATGATGTACCTGCGCCACTCCAGCAGTGGGGGGAAGTCTGCCTGCAGCTCTGTGCTCTCTCTCTCCCCTACACCTTTCACTGAGATACGATCTGAAGGTATTTCACTGCAAATTTCATTACAAATCCACATCCACTCATCACAGCAGCAGACTGAGCTAGAACACAGCTCATAATAATAACGCTGATGCCACTAAGAGGATAGATTCATTTGCCAAATTTTGTGTAAACATCTTGCTGACTTATAACATATGGGGAAGATATGTACAAGGATCAGTGATTAGCAGCCCATCCATTGGCATATTAGTACTATGTAGAATCTATGAATTAAATATCGTCGCTGTCCAATGAAAAACATGTATCTCCATTTTTTGTGACTTTTACTTTTCAGCATCATTTGAGCTCAACAGCTGTCCTTTACATTGTGTGAAAATTTCATCATGATTGGAACAATGGTCCAAAACTGCTTAGAATAAAAACTTTTTCTATTAACTTACATTGAAAGTAAAGAAGGTTTTTACCCTTTCCTGTTAAGTTACTATTTTGGAGATACTTGTTTTTCATTGGGCAGCGACAATATTTAATTCATTATGAATAAAGAAAAGAACGCATTTTTTCTGCAATATAGCAGGCGTGGTGCAAATTATTGTGGCATTGGTGTAGACAAAGAAAAATGTGGAAAACATAGTGCTTTAAACAAGTTCTCTTTTATTAACATAGCAACAGGGGAAACTAACTCAGCGCAATTGATACAGCCAGGAAGCAGGCAAACCCAGCACATTAGTACACCCATAACTCATAAAGACAGTAATAATGTCCAAAACACAACTATTTAAATGATGTTAAGTCTGTCTCACCGCTGCAGAGTGGTACCTATTGTGCTGTGCGCTCACGGCTCTGCACGTCCACAGCTGAAAGAGCAGGAGCGGGATGCTACAGTACATTAAACAGGCAGCATGAGCTGTGATGTTAGTTTCCTGACTAGTGTAAAATTTCTACTTTTTTCAGTAGGAGATCTGCCTTGTGTCTGGAGAATAAATATTTATTTAGTTATGCAAGTACACAAAAAAGACAGATGCAAGAAAATAGACCCTAAATATAGACATAGAAGCTGTTTTTCATAGACCAAAAAAAAAAACAGAACGTGTGAGCATTATATAAACCATTTGTGAGCTCTCCTAATAGATGTTTAGAGTTACATTTTAGCATGTTTTGCAAAGAGTGTTGTCATAAAGCAACTTAACTGAAATCTGAGCCTTAGTCTATAATAGAGGCCTGCACTGGCATGAAATTAAAGCTTGAACTCAAAAAGATGGATTATCAGAGGCACTTTCTCATGCATGCATGCACTCATGTTTAACAAGATTAGCCACAAGGAGGAGCTTCTGGCACTTTAGGGGCAATTCTTGGTGGGCTGCTGAAAGAGTCAAATAGAGAGAAATACATGGTTGCTTCTAATGTAGTCCTCTATAAAATTAATGGAGACCATCTGGTACAAATAGTATGTGCGATTACTGGAGTACTCATATCTAGACAGGTTAGTGGCGCACTGCATTCCCAGTGTGTGGCTGTTGACACCCAGGATAAAGTATTATGAGAACAACTGGGAACGTTAAACTGTGAAGTTGAGGATTCGCAGGGCTAAAGTACAGTATGGGTTAGTGGTTAGCATTAAGCAGTAAGTAAGTTAGCCTGTTCATTTAGTCTACTTGTACACTAAGGCTACAGATGGCTACAATCATTATGATTGTAGTTGGCTGGTCTAGAACAAAGTCCAAGACTAAATTTAGTTCCTAGTCCAGGCCTACTTTATAGGTTATATCAAGGCGTTTTACAGAATAGCGAAACATTTCAGCAATTAGAATTACAGCCCTGTTCTGGTCAGGGGTGTTGCAGTGGTACATGTGGATCAGACATAGCAGCAATGTTAGTGCCCAAATATTTCTCTAATAATGCTGTCTACATGACTTGTAGATGTCCACAGCTCATCTAATCATATTAATGGCACAGCCACAAAGACATGCCAAAATGTCTTTTCTTCAACAGTACAGTTGCAAATGTTAGAAACATGCTTATTAATGGATAAACATATTTCTAAGTTGAACTTCCATGGACATTTTAAACACTATTTAAAAACATGCAATAAATGTCATCTGACAGTACAAGAATGAATTTAGCTTAGGAAAAGTTTCACATTCATACTTTATTCTATCCCAACCTGCATAAGTCAGTTGGTTTATGGTAATGTCCACTGGCAAAAACCAAACAAACAAAACAAAAATAAATAGTAATGGGGTATTGCATGCTAGTAGTACTTGTGTCTTTTGTTAATGTCATGCCAATTTACACAGATAAATACAGTCTGTCTTTTAGATAAAAAGACAAATGCTAATGGTAGGAATCATGATTTGCAGGTTCGGCAACAAAACAGTTCAGTATCTTTAGAACTGTCCCACAAATGTTTTGAAGGAAATCACTAGTATATTTAGACTTACAGACTTGGAATACAGCTGTACTTAATAACATAATGAAAAAGGTCCGTCAGAGTGATGTTAAAACAAAACACAGAAAAAAGAGACACACAAACTTCCTGCAAAATGTGGTAGAAGCAGTGCAATGAATAGCTACGCAGGACAGCCTGAAAGTGGTACACTTATTTTCATGATCATATAATGAAAGTTCTCTGTAGTAATAGTTTCTGAGTACAGAAATAGCCTTTTAACAAATTAACAGTCAAATATTTCTGTTTTTACTTGGGCGGTGTTTCATCATAGAGTAAAACAACAACTGAAAAGAGACAAGTGAGTACATTCTGAAGTAAAAAGAGTGGAAGAATTTAATTATCCAGGTTTTCAATTTATCTGAATT
This sequence comes from Piaractus mesopotamicus, assembly GCA_023558415.1. Classification (NCBI taxonomy): domain Eukaryota; kingdom Metazoa; phylum Chordata; class Actinopteri; order Characiformes; family Serrasalmidae; genus Piaractus; species Piaractus mesopotamicus. Next base: position 14,537 of record JAILXH010256550.1, read on the forward strand.
TATATTCAACCACACATGCATTTCATTTTATTAAAAGGAGAGTGAAAACAAAAGTGTCTTAACACAAACAACTGCAAACTGATGTAGCAGAGAATTGTCAAAGCGCTTCAGAGAAACACAGTTATGTGAAGGAGTTGCAGTCTGCTTGCGTTTTAGGAATAAAAGTGCGAGTGCAATAAAAATGTCAGATATGGTCCGTGTAAGTTTTTTTTTTTATATATATAAATAAAATTCAAACAGTAGTCCCTTTTGAATTCATTGTTTTTGTGATGTCAGGCAAACACATTAACATATTTACATATATGCTCCTTGTCAGTCCACACCAGTATGCCACAGTGATTATTTACATATTTTTGGTCTAAAAGAGACAGTAATAAAAAAAATAGCCTGGATAAAAAGAGGATGGACAGTAGTCATGTGAAAATTAATTATGAAATCACTGTACAAAAAAAAAAATAGACATTTTCCCCTTATTGTTTTAGTGCTTACAGAGCGCTTTTACTTTTCCAAATTAGCTTAGCTGTGGAAATCTATGAGGCTTATGGAGTTTGCTAGTTTATTTAACATCCTTATGTTGTATCCGTAAACTAATTAATTATTTCTGCCCCACAGTGCACCAGCCTCCATTTTCAGAACATGGAGGTGATGACCTTTCCTTGCTTCCTCCCAGCTCCACTCCTTCTTTTCGCTTATCCCCTGCCCTTGTGGAATGCCGGGTTCGCCAAGACTCAGCCAGACCACCCAAGCGAGATCAGGGAGCATCCCTGACTACCCAGCAGACTCTGGGCATCACAGAGACACTGAAGCGGGGCGAGGATGAGCACCTTCTTAGCAGCTGTGAGTCAGCCAAGACAATCTGTGACACTCAGGACGTGGATGAGGTCGAGGAGGCCTCTTGCACCCGTTCCATCAGCATGGAGGAGGAGCAGGAGGCTCCGATAGACAGCTCAGCAGAGGGAAGTGCCATCACAGAATCAGAGGGTCATGAACATTTAGCTGTAGAGGATGCACCACATAGGCCAGATAGCCTGAAAGGTATTCAGTCCTTTCAGAGGAGCCAGAGCGACCTGGCCAGCTTGGGCCTAGCCTTTCCTGCACATAACGGCTCTCTGGCAATCGCTCGCTGGCCCAGCGTGTCTGAACGCAGTGCTCAATCCGATGACTGGGAGGGCTACACCTACTCACCTGGCTATGAGAGGGCACATAGCAAGACTGATTCCACCAGTGACAGGTGAGAGGTACCCAGTCACTTCTTTAAATCCTCAATACTTACTTGTAACAAGACATTATTAATACTGAGTAGAGCTACAACAATCAACTATTATGTTTTATTGTTTGTTGTTGTTGTTGTTGTTCTTCTTATTATTATTATTATTATTACTACTATTACTATTACTATTATTAATATTATGTAGTAATGATGTTTGAAATACCACATGATGGTGGGAAAACATAATTGATTAACAATTATTGTTCTAGCAAGTATCATAAAATGCTATTTCTAGGATCGTGCTCAATCTGACCACCCGATCAGAGGATAATCTTTTTAACAACATTCTCTTAAAAGCTAAAATCAGCTTTTTGGTCAACTCTTGTCAGTAACAATAGCCACATTTACATGTAGCCTAATAATCTGTTTATATTCTGACTAATAGCTCAATTGGAACAGGATACGTCCATGTATACACCTCAATAGGAATAGACTAGTCCGATGCTTTCTCCTCTCGCCCGTCTTTAATAAGTACATGTGAAGTACATTTTCCTGAGTCTGACATCATTTTAAAGCAATTAAAAACACAAGCGTGCCAACTGAAAACTCATTTCGCTCTGACTGGACCTCACGTGATGTTCGCTGTCATGGTAACGTTTATTCTAAGTGCTACTCCACCCATCGGATTACTCGGGTTACTTGTCGGAATGTATTCAATCGGATTGGCAAATGTAAACATAGCCAATGTCTGCTAAACAATGTAAAATATTTGCATAAGTAATGTAAAAGTTTACACTAATTGCCATGTCTGACCATGTGCTGGCTATGTAAAATGAGTCTTTACACAACAGTTAGTTCCGACGTCACAGTCTGATTGGTTAAGATGCGTTCTTCCTGTGATGATGTTTGTGATAACAGTATGTTTGTTTTTTTTTTGTTTTTTTTTTCCTCAATAACTGTATCATTCTACTGAGCACAGGTTGCTAAGTAATGGCTCGCTTTTCGTTGCAGTTAACTATTACAATTCTAAGTTTTTTAAGTTTCTACTTCAGCACATACAGTGATGCTTGAAAGTTTGTGAACTCTTTAGAATTTTCTACATTTCCGCATAAATTTGACCTAAAAGTCCTAATACTAGATAAAGAGAAACAAATTAAACATATGAGTCAAAAACATTAGATTTGGTCATTTATTTATTGAGCAAAATGATCCAATATTACATATCTGTAATCTGATTAACAGATAATTCGAAGTTAGTCAGGTGTTTTCAATCAATGGGTTGGCAATCAGGTGTGAGTGACCACCCTGTTTTATTTAAAGAACAGGGATCTAACATAGTCTGATCTTCACAACACATGTTTATGGAAGTGTTTAATGGCACGAACAAAGGAGATTTCTGAGGACTGCAGAAGAAGAGTTGATGCTCATCAGCCTGGAAAAGGTTACAAAACCATCTCTTAAGAGTTTGAAGTCCACCAGTCAGACAGTATATGTACAAATGGAGGAAATTCAAGACCATTGTTCTGCTTCCCAGGAGTGGTCGACCAACAAAGGTCACACCAATAGCAAGGCGTGTAATAGTAAGCGAGGTCACAAAGGAACCCAGGGTAACTTCTAAACAACTAAAGGCCTGTCTCACAGTGGCTAATGTTAATGTTCATGAGTCCACGATCAGGAGAACACTGAACAACAATGTTGCAAGGAGAAAACCGCTGCTCTCCAAAAAGAACATTGCTGCCCGTCTGCAGTTTTCTAAAGATCATATGGACAAACCAGAAAACTATTGGAACAATGTTTTTTGGACAGATGAGACCAAAATAAAACTTCTTGGTTTGAATGAGAAGCATTATGTTTGGATAAAGGAAAACACTGCTTTCCAGCATAAAAACCATATCCCATCTGTAAAACATGGTGGTGGTAGTTCATGGTTTGGGGCTGTTTTGCTGCATCTGGGCCAGGATGGCTTGCTATCATTGATGGAACAGTGAACTCTGAATTATACCAGCAAATTCTAAAGGAAAATGTCAGGACATCTGTCAAAGAGCTAAAACTTAGAATGTGGGTCATGCAGCAAGACAACGACCCCAAGTACACAAATATTTAGATTCTTTTTAAAGAATGGTTAAAGAAGAATAAAGTTAATGTTTTTGAATGGACAAGTCCTGAACTTAATTCTGTAGAAATGTTGTGAAAGGACCTGAAACAATACTGAAAGCAAAGGTTCACATACGTTTGCCCTTCACAGATGTGCAATATTGAATTATTTTCCTCAATAAATAAATGACCAATAGAAAATTCTAAAGAGTTCACAAACTTTCAAGCACCACTTTATAAACAGAAAACTAATACACTAGATAACTTCCTCACCAATTGCTGCCCCCCATGCAAGCTTTTCAGAAGGTGTGATGGCAGAAACTAAATGAACTAGAATTTACCAGAAACAAAATACAATTCAGCAGACGTGTTCTGAAATGCTTTACAGACTGACTGGAAAAACAACATTCAGGTTAATTAAAGTGAGTATTGGAAAAGCTGAGCTACACCCACCCTTTGCGGATAAGACTGGCATTTTACAGATTGTGACTGAAAACACACATGTTGTTGTGATTACGTGCTTGTTAACTCTGAACAGTGGCCATTGTTTAAAGGAAAGCAATGTCATTTTCTGGTGTCCTTGGAGCAGCTGCTTTTTCAAAAAAAAAAAAAAAA
>JAILXH010256550.1:18833-31404 GCA_023558415.1 Piaractus mesopotamicus
CTCAAATACCCCAAATCATTTCTGTACAAAATGGATCCCTGGAACTCCTATCATCCCACTCAAACTGCATCCAGGTCACACAGACCTCAATGTGGTTTAGTGGCACAGGATGACATACTATGAACTATGAAAATGAGCATAACTGTGCAGCTTCGTTAGACAACAGGATCTGTGTTCACAAACTACTTCTGGAGTAGGAGTGCTGATCTAGTAGCGGCATTTGTGACAAAGTCCATCATAAATATGGAGGAATCTGATCCATGATCACCCCTGCTTTGTGAATACCAGCCCTGGTGATGTTTGGAATGGCTGCCTGTAATAGGACATTTTGTCTGTTTTTATGGCTCACAGTGAGTAATACAGTGCTCTAAACCACATCAACAGATCTATGTGGCCTTAATGAAGACCTAAATGTGTTTTCTTCCGGTTAACTGAAATGTATTCTGATGTTTGTTAGCAGCATTAACCTCACAGCTCCAGTTCTAAACGGAATAAGCAAAAATTGGACTCCAAACATTCTTTTAATTCTGGCACTCATGATCCAGTTATGTAATTTCTGCACGGTGAGAATAGCATGTGTTTATGTGGCATATTTATTTGTGCTTCTGTGACACCAATAACCTTTTTACATCAACAATTATTATAGCTACAGTTTTATGTTAATATTTTCTTTCTGGCAATTTTGTATTGTACAGTATTTAATTTTTTTTTTTTTCTTTTTTCTCAGGTCTGTTATGGAGGACTGCTTGGTACTGATCTGCTGTGGGCTGTATGATCTGCTGAGGGGTGTTCTGCTGTTGCTGCCAGACCTCATGCTGGAGGAAGTGATGGACAAACTGATACAGCCAGAGGCCCTGATTGTGCTGGTCAACCATTCTTCCCCCCTGATACAGCAAGGGGTCATGAAGGTCAGCCAACTGTGCCCTTTTCAAGTCATTTATTCTTTTATTTTTTTATTTTTTTATTTAGTATTTATATAGCTGTAGGGGTTGGGGGAAAAATCGATTCTTAGATGCATCGTGATGCAGACGTGGATGATTCTTATTCGATTCACAAATGTCAAAATTTTTCTAAAAAAAGTAGAATAGTTTCTTGTAAAATTTCTCTCAACGTTGGAATGTTTTACGAGGCTGAAGTCAGCTTCTCATTCACCAGCTTCTTGTTCGAGTTTTCTTGTTCCACCTTAAATTCTGCCTGAGGCACCAGAATGCAAATACAGCACCATTTAAGGTGGAACGGGGAAATTCAAAAGAGAAGCTGACTTCATCTTTGCAACTTTTTAGTGTTTGACAGTCTCTCGTTGCAGATTTAATGTACCAGGAAATCAACTGTGGTGCTTAGAAATGCGAATAAGTCCATTCGTGTCCCAATCTTCGTCTTAAATACAAGTACACAAAGCTAGGCGAGATTGTGCTTTGCTATGTGAACTGCAGTCTGCACGCTAACCTTCAGGGTTAAAGGGTGGTGAATTAGCAGTGTTTAGGACCATCTTTTATTAAAACTGTGTTAGCACAATCAGCAGAGCTTTATTTTACTGCAAAGGAGGATTATTTTATTTTTACCTAAGTGTGCAAAACATTAAACTAGAAACAATACAATAAATATGATAATTTAAACAAACATTAGACACAATAAACAGACTGGACAGTGAAGTGCTGACACGGCACTCGTTTCTGAGCATGAGGTAGTGAGAATAAGGTGCAAAGATATTTAACATGCTGTGATATGAGTATACGCAGTCTGTACACATACATGTGTATTTTGCCATGATGCATGTGTGAGACATTTTGACTTATAAAAATTAGTCCACATTGTTATTTATATGGTTATAACACAATGACACAACACACAAGATGTACACTGTCAGAAAAAAATAGTGAACTGTCTGTAAAACCACCTGTAAAACACTGAACTATTAGAATTCGAGTTTGCTCTGTACTAGAAGCTGTTTTTTTTTGTTACTCATATTGGGAAAGTTACCTGTGTAACTGTGCAGCTGGCTGATTACATTAAATTGAATGAAGATAATTGTCAGAATTCAGATATCAGAAATCAAATTGTCCTATGTTTGTCAAATATTTAAATACATTAAAATTTTTGATGCATTATTTTTTGAAATAATAATAATAATAATAACTGTAAGAAACGCCCCAGAACTTCGAATTTACTACCAAGAAGTGGTCAGAATTACTACATGGAAGATGGGGCAGGTATGGCGACTAGGTTTAAGGGCAAAAAAGGCTCTGGGGCTGCAACCCACCGCTGGAGCACCGCCAAGATCGCTGGTTGTCAGATTTTTTAGCTACAGAACAAAGGAAGAAGTCTTGAAACTGGCATGGCAAAGGAGAGGTTTCGTGTGGAATAACAGCAAAATAAGCCTGGATCACGATTATGCGTCTGGAATCCTCTTCAAACGAAGGGAATACGCTGAAGCACGATGAGCATTAAAAGACAACAACATAAAGTTTCGGACTCTGTATTCAGCAAAGCTCACAGTTTTATGACGAAGGGACAGTAACCTATGAGTCAGTGGAGGAGGCAACACGAGACATGGCGGACCGGGGGCTGCCTGTAACAGTGGTCTCTCAGCCTGGCAACCAAGCAGGCTACGGGCAAGACGTGGCAACCGTGACAAAGGGGCGGGTTTTAGAGAAAAATCAAGCGTTAGGATGGCCAAGAGTAGATGACCTTTTAAGTAAGGTACCAATATTAAACGCGAGGGGAAAAAAAAGGTTTGTTGTTTAATTGAACGATTGAGCGGAGTTTGTATCAGAATAGTGGAATAGTGGTTACAGTGGGAGTTTCTGTTATTTCTTGTAATGTACTAAGCTTAGGAAGCATAGAGGAGGAAACTGTGCTAGTCAGATAATGCAGAGTATTTAGTCAGGATTGATAGGTGATGCCATTAAAGGCAAGTATTGGAGGGCCCTCCTAAAGGACAAAAAATGGAGGCTTTCCATCCAGAGGTGTTGACTTGTTTAAGGTCTGCAGGAAGACCTCACTTGCGGAACCACCAAGAACATTTCCAGTTGTTCTGTTTTTGAATTGTTCTACTCATATCTGGTTGATTTGCAATTGTTCCTGTTTTTAAGGGGATGCGTTTGTTATGTCTTAACGCGAGGATATGGAGATGTGGGTTTATTTACTTTTTTTTCTCTGCATAAAGAGGAATGCAGATGGATTCTTAATCCAATTAAGAGACGGAAAATTTTATCTAAACTTAAAAAGGAAAGAGCACATATTGCATATCTTCAAGAAACACACTTGAACAAAACTGAACATGTTGAACTAAGATCAATGGGTTTCAAATACTTGTATTTTTCCTCATATAAAGCAGGACATAGAAGAGGAGTACCAATTTTGATTTAAAATACATTGGAATTTGAACACATCAGGTATTAAAGATGAGGATGGGAGGTTCATAATGGTAACAGGGAAAATACAGGGATCAATTGTCACTCTTAAACATATACGCTCCTCCAGGAAGTGAATGGAACTTCTACAAAAGGCTGTTTGAGTTGATGGCCAATTCCCAGGGTGTGCTGATTTGTGGGGGCGACCTGAATATTCGTGTGAATCCAAATTTAGATTCCTCTGGCTTAAGTATACAACAAAATTCAGTTTGCAAGAGAATCAATATGGTGATTAAAGAATTAGGGATAATAGATATTTGGAGGGAGATGTATCCATCTAGTAGGGATTATATGCATTACTCTCCACCACACCTAACTTATTTTAGAATAGATGAAGATTGTACAGAATTTGAAAACTGATATATGAGAATACTTAGAACAAAATGATAATGGGGAGGTTTCACCGTCTATTTTATGGGATGCTATGAAGGCCATCATGAGGGGGAAAAATTATAGGGATAACCTCTTTAAATAAAAAACTGAGGGCTCAGAAATTAGAACAAATGCAGGCACAACTAAAAACCTTACAGACAATTAATTATAATACATCCCACTCAAATTTAAAACAGGAAATAAATAGATTAAAGCAAGAAATTAATGACATTTACAATTTGGAAATACAACAGAAACTTGAAGCACTTGAAACAAAGACATTATGAAGCTGGAGGAAGATCAGCAAAGCTCTTAGCCTACAGACTGCGAAAACAACAAGCGGATAGTACTGTTTATAGAATTAGGAACCTGAAAGCTAAAATGATGGAAAATAGAGAAAATACAAGAAAGTTTTTAGGTTCATTTTAAAGATCTGTACTCCCATGTGCCAAATGAACAACAAATTGACAATTTTCTAGACTCCCTGGAATTACCTGTAGTAACAGATTCACAAAATGAAACACTTATCCAGAAGATCACAGCTGAGGAATTGAATTTAGCCATTTCTAGATTAAAGCCAGAAAAATCCCCAGGAACAGATGGATATACCTCTGAGTGGTATAAAGTATTTAAAGAACAGCTAGTCCCTGTCATGTTGTCGGCCATGAACTGGGTAATAGAAACAGGTGAAATCCCACCCTCATGGAGGGAAGCAATCATTTCAGTTATACCCAAAGAGGGAAAGGATAGTCTAGATTGTGGGAATTATAGGCCGGTCAGCATTCTTAATTTAGACTATAAATTATTCACTTCGATTTTAGCACGAAGAATTGAGAAGTGTTTGTCAAACCCAATTAATTTAGATGGATTTATACATCAGAGACAAACACAGGACAGCATAAGGAGGACGCTACATATAATGAGATACATTAACCAAAACAAACTTGAGGCAATGTTAATTAGTTTAGATGCCGAGAAGGCATTCGATTTGGTTATGTGGTCCTTTTTATATAAAGTTCTAAAAAAAAGTTTGGCTTCCATCCTGCATTCATCAAAATAATTCAAATGATATACATTAAGCTCAGTGCAAGAATTAAAATAAACGGAGACCTCTCAAGTTCATTTGTGTCAGAATGAGGAACAAGGGTGCCCAATTTCACCTTTGTTATTCTCTTCATTTATTGAACCTTTAAGTCAAGTAATCAGACAGACCAGAGAGATTAAAGGAATTGAGGTATTTGGTATCGAACAAAAACTTTCAGGATATAATTTAGTGCATCTTTAAGTTTGAAAATACAAACCCCATTTCCAGAAAAGTTGGGACATTTTGTAAAATGCAATAAAAATAAGAATCTGTGATTTGTTAATTCTTTTGAAAATGTATTTACCTGGCAAAATGCAAAGAATTGACTTCTAATGTTTTGGCTGACCAACTTGATTGTATTTTGTAAATGTAAACAAATTTTGAATTGACATCTGAAACACAATCAATATTTCAATCAATCAACCTATTTAACCTCGGAGAACATTGAGGGTGACCATCATACAGGAAAAGGGATTGATAATGTGTACAAACATATCAAATAATAAAAGTACATTTAATAAAAAATTACTCAAGTCAGGTAAATATAAAAAAATGAAACCTTAATAATAAAAATACATAAATACAGTAGAAAATATAAAACAATAATTAAAGCATAGTTCAAATGTAAAAGTTAATTAAATCATAAGATAAATAAAACAAAAGGACATCATTGAAGTAATATATGCTGGCAAATGGCTGGAGAGTGTTTTATAAACACGATTCCTGCCATGCTGCTAGTGAGGGCCAATCAGCTTTTTCATACAGTCTGCAGTGATGAGTGTTGTATAGGTCTCCAGTAATGAAGCTCAGTGCAGAGTAATAGACTGAGTCCAGTGGTTTCAGGGAACTGGCAGATGCATGTTTGTAAACTACATCACTGTAGTCCATGACAGATAGTAAGATTGCCTCAACAATTCTTTTTCTTGCATACATGGGAAAACAGGATTTATTTTTATATAGATAACCAAACTTCTGCCAACCAATTTATTAATGTGGGATTTTAAAGTGAGTTTATCATCCAGCCATATGCCAAGATATTTATACTCTGTGACTCTTTCAATGTTGGATCCCGCCAGGGTAGTGATATTTTCAGTATTAAAATCAGTATTAGTGAATCTGGAAAACAGCATGAAGTTCTTTTTTTATTATCATTGAACGTTTTCTTATCAGTTTGTGCTTACACAAAGCAACCTGTAGGGCATTAAATGAGCATTGCAGTTTTCTTATTGCAACATAAACAGTCAGCTGAACAGTATAAAACCGTGTCATCTGCATACAGGTGTACTTTGTGGTTTGAGGCAGAGGCATCAAGTTGATTAATATATATATATATATACATATACATATATACATATATATTGAATAAACTGGGCCCAAAATTGAACCCTTTGGTACTCCTTTGGATATAGTCAAAAAATCTGATTTGTAATTACTCAGTGCTATGCATTGTTGTCTGTCTAAAAGGTAATTTTGGGCCCATTTTAGTGCATTTGTATCAAAACCAATCTTTTGTAAGTTCCTTGAAAGAAGATTGTGATCAACTATATCAGTTTGACCTAACAGCAGATTTGAGTCAGTATTTCCAAAAATGTGAGCAGCTACAGAGTTCCTTCTGATCAGATATCAGCTGACCATCAACTATAACACTGGTTGGAAAGGTAGAGGAATTGTTTTTAAGGGATTTTACAATTTTCCAAAAGTTTTGGGTGTTTATACAGCTGGTAATCAGGCCGAGATAATAATCTGATTTGGCCTTTCTAACTGCAGAAGTACATTTATTTTTCAATTGTCTGAACGTAAGCCAGTGGTCTCTCTCCCCCGTGTGTCTGGCAGTGGACCAAGCTTAATTTCTAGCTTTAAACAATGAGGAAACTTCACTAGTAAACCAGGGACTTGATCTGTCTCTTATATCTGTCTGTTTTAAAAGGAGCATTCACCAAAGGCTTAGTCTTTGCAAGCAGTCGTGGCTCACCACTTTATGCCAGACTTCATGAGAAGTTTAAAAAAAACATTTTTCAACACAAGATTGCAAAGAATTTCGGTCTTTCACTGTCTACTGTGTATAATACTGTGAGGTGAGTCAGGGAATCTGGAGAAATCTCAGTCCGTGTAGGGCAAGGCCAGAAACCACTGTTACATATGCGTGATTTTTGAGCCATGCTGCTGTGTTAAATATAGCCACGTGCTCGGGAGTACTTCAGAAAACCGTTGTCACTTGAAGCCGCATTATGCGAGAATTGTTATTTTTTTGCTCTTGGGCTTCTGCTACAGTTGTTGTAAATATAAATTGTGCTGTGAGTCCCCTCATGCACACATGCATTTGTTGATGAACGGAAGGATACAGAATCCGACTCTCCTTCACATACATGCAGGCATGTGGACATTACAGATGACGCTCACGATTTCTGTGTGTAAACTATGTGTAAAGGGGAGTCGGAATTTGCCAGTGAGACAGAATTTGGTACAACAATTAGTAAGAATATCAGAAGAGAAAGAACCATGTTGATTTTATTACAGGAGGTTGCAAACATTTAAGACTTATTTGGCAAGAGATTAACAAAGACTGAGGCGTGAGATGAATTTATTTCTTTACTTGCTAGCCTAAAACAGGACCGTGGTTAGATGACTTTCGGCATTTGGAAAAACTACACAACTCCACAAGACAGGCATGACACTGGCAAGCATATAGCTTATGTTGCAGACTTTCATAAATAACATTGGCAGTAATGTACACACCGCTGTCAGATTTTCGTTGTTTTCTTGTTAGATGTGAGGCTGTCTTGCATCCTTTTATCTGTTTTAGCTCTTGCCTATGAGTAAAAGTCAATCTGAGATTTACTCTTGTCCAGGCTCTTGCTCAGTCTCTCTTTCTCTCTTTTACTCTTCCTCGCTTCCTCCGACAACGTCTTCCTCTTCTTTTGGCAGCCTCTGTTATGATGTCAAAAGTTCCATAGCGCTGTAGCAGGCATTTTGGGCTTGCAGTGGCAGTGACAGAGACGCCATGCTCTCTAGTATACGTACATCAACATGATTCTAAAGCTGTTATTTTAAAGAAAACTTGTTACATAATGTTGCATTAACACACCATACATCAATTCTGTGAAGAAGCACCGTGGAGTTCTTGGGGCCTGAGCTCATCTCAGGTGGTACAAAAGTCAGTGGAAATGTGTACTGTGGTCAGATGAGTCTGCGTTTCAGCCATCAAGAGACATCAAGTTCTCCTTACCAAACACGTATTATCCAGACTTTTATCAGCGAAACGTGCAAAAGCAAACATTTTTCATGGTATTGGGGTGCATCAGTGCCCATAGCAAGGGTGACTTGCATGTGTGTGAAGATACCATTGACACAGAGGTGTATATTGGGATTTTAGAGAGACGTTTGTCACCATCAGAACAATGTCTTATTCCTGGAAGTCCATGGTTATTTCAGCAAGACATTGCCAGGCCTCATTCTGCACATGCTACAACTGCCTGGCTTCGTAGACACAGAGTGCGTGTGTTTGACTTGCCTGTCTGCAGTTCAGATCTGTCTCCTATTGCAAATGTGTGGTGCTTCATGAAGAGGAGAATCAGACAGTTACAACCACGGACTGTTGAGCAGCTGTTGAGCGGACTGTTTGTGTCGAGCAAGAACGGGCAAAAATTCCTCCGTTAGCAAATGATTAAAAAGTGTAATTACAAGGAAAGGTGATGTAACATAGTGGTAAACATGCATCTCTCCCTGCTTTTAATTTTGAGTGTGTTGCATGCATCAAATTAAAAGTTTGTTGATATATATACGAAATGCAATGAAGATGGTCAGTGAAAACAATAAAAAAATCATTTGTCAGTGAAATAAAGGTTCAAGAGAATTAACAAATCACAAATTTTTGTTTTTTATTGCATTTTACAAAATGTCTCAGCTTTTCCAGATATGGGGTTTTTACGGTCATGGTTCGTATCGGTGCTTAAAATCCTTGAAAATCGTTGAAAATTTTGGCTCTTTTTGGTGAACCAAGATCATTTGGCTCGGCTCACCCGGAAATTCCGACTCTTTTGGCTGCTAAACGGCTCTTCGTTATACCGCTGCAGAGAGGATCACCCCAACATTCTGCCTAAGTTACAAAAAAGAAAGAAAAACTGCTTACGGACGGGAGACAGCTCCCATCGTTCCTTTAAAACAGAGGTCGGCAACATGCGGCTGTTTTACTGCTCTGTTTTGGCTCCACAGCAAAAATAATCCTCCTTTGCAGTAAAATAAAGCTCTGCTGATCGTTCTAGCACACAATTAGTGGTCTTAAACGCTGGAATTAATGTATAACTGCTAATTCGCCATCCTTTGGCCCTGAAGGTTGGCGCGCAGACTGCTGGTCACCACAGCAATGCAGACAAGTCTCACCTAGCTAGTAGCTAACGAAAATGCAAAGAGAAACATTGATAATGTGGAGACGAACGGACTTATTTGCATTTATAATCACTAAAGCTGGTTTCCAGATACGTTTAATCTGCAACGAGAAACTGTCAAACACTAAAACATCGCGAAGCTGAAGTCAGATTCTTGTTCGAATTGTCCCCTTCCACCTTAAATGGTGCAGCAGTTGCATTCTGGCTCCTCAGGGGCTATTTAAGGTGGAACGGGAAAATGTGAACAAGAATCTGACTTCAGCTTCGCGATGTTTTAGTGTTTGACAGTTTCTCGTTGCAGATTAAACGTAATTAGAAGCGACTTCAGTCTTGTAAAAATAGGAGGCAAATCTATCAAAAAAAGAAATTAAAATGAAAGCAATAAAATGTAAATGCAAGCCTCTTTTTGCCATTTCTTTTTCCAAACATCTGCGCAAATATCCTGCCAAAATTGAAAATGAAATACCTATATTTGCAGTTTCATTTTCCACATAAGCACGAGCCATTTGTGACAAAAATAAAAATAAATTTAAAACAGCGCTTTGTCATTTCGTTTTAGTCATTATTTGGGTATTTCATGGTCATTTCTAAAATGAAAAAGCATAGAAAGGAAAATGCAAGCTTCACTTTGGCTTTGCCTTTTCTTCATGAAATGCATAATACATGTCAAAACTAAAAGAAAAATGCAATGTTTACGTTCTTATTTCTTTTTCATAGCAATAGCCTGCAGTAAATCACCAGCAGATGGCACCTGTGTTCGTTTGCATTTGCCTTTTCATTCGAAGCTTAAAGCGCAAACTGTCACTTTACTGTTGATTTATGCATTTTGCATTTTCATTTTCATTTTGTCAAATATGCAGTCTGTATTGTTTTAATTTTAATTTCTTTTTTTGGCTGGATTTGCCTCCCATACGTTAAAAGTCGAACGTTATGAGACATTTTACAAGAAACTGTTCTACTTTTGTTGAAAAGTTTCCTGCCGAACATGCAGCGCAGCTATAGGTGAGCTTAGACTTACTTTGCTTTAAGCCAGTGTTTTCTGTTATATATGTTTTAGCTTAGCATTAGCACATAGTCATATTTATGGCCAAGACGTTAAAATGAACATGAAATATTAAGGACAAAATGGCTGTTCTTAACATTTGAGTTGTTGACCTCTGACTTAAAAGACCTGGCTCAAAAAGCTTATTCGCAAACCATACACAGCTAGCTAGTGTGTGTGATCTGCCGGTCTGGTTTCAAGTTGTAACTAGCCACTATTTATATTGTTTTGATTTGCACAATACTGTGGGAAAAGGTTATAGAGCTGATTGACTGCCTACCTCAAAGGTGAATGTTGTTATTTTTGACATTATTAGTAAAGAATTTATTGGAAGTGAAGTTATTTGTCCAGTGATTTTTTTGGGTAATTGTTTTATCCTGACTCAGCAAGATTAGATAGCAAGGAAAGTCTACTCACAAACAGGTGACACATTTTGAAACATAAAGCATATGTGTTGTCTTTTAATTTCTTATCTTTCTGCTATTACCGAACACAATTCTGGTTGTTTGTAGTGTAATACCAACTCTTTTAATGTGATTAATTATTTATACTGAGTATGTATGTATTTGTATAAATATGTAATTTACTACAGCTGTAAGGTGCTGGAAAAGCTTGATAATGGGCCTTGAAAGTGCTTGAAAAGTACTTGAATTTGACCTTGGAAAAGGTGTATGAACCCTGTACAATGTGGTATTATTGTAATTATATTTTGACCAGAAAATGAGTGCATGCTGCATAAAACATAGAAAACAAATGTTAATCTGCCAGTCCTGAAGTCTATATCTCAGTAGAGATAATACTGAAACTCTTGATTGATTGAGCAGCCAGCATCTGCAGGTTCAAGTAATGCATTTAATTTTTCAAATGGAAAAAGCATTGACCATCAAAACATATATAGTATGTTGCATATTTGTCACACTTGAGTGTTTCAGATTTTCAAGCTACTTTTAATATTAGACACAGATGACCCAAGTACACACAAAATGGTGATGATTTCATTTATTGAAAGAAAAATGCTGTTCAGCCCTACCTGGCCATATGTGAAAAAACTGCTACCTTAGCTACTAAATCAACCAGTTAGCCAAATTCAGTAGACTACTGGTCTGATTACTGCCAGACCTGTTAAATCTATACATTGCTTAAATAGAACCTGTCTGGCAACGTGAAGCAGGCTAGAAGGTCTCAAAAAGCAGCACATGATGCCATATTCTAAAGAGATTCAAATACAGATGTGAAACTCATTGTCATTGGAATCTACCAGTCTGGGAAGGGTTACAAAGCCATTGTTAAGGCTCTGGGACTCTAGCAAACCACAGTGAGAGCCATTATCCACAAACAGTGGTGAAACTTTCTAGGAGTGGCTGGCCTAACAATATTTCACCAAGAACACATTGACGACCAGGGATGGGGGAGTATGTAAGTAGTGCTCTACTTTTTGTAGTTAGCTACAATTTTTAGTAGCTAATAGCTGTAGCCGCTACAGTTTTATGAAATGTAGCTAATAGCTGTAGCGCTTACACATTTTTCTGTAGCTATAGCGAAAACCTTCAGATTTCAGCTTTGCGACTTGTTGCAGATTAAACATATCAGGAAGCCAGCTGAGTGCTTATAAATGCAAATAAGTCCATTCATCTCCAAATTATCGATGTTCGTCTTAGATCTTTCTCTTTGCCTTTTCGGTAGCTATAAGCTAGGCAAGGTTATCTGCGTTGCTGTGTGTCCAGCAGTCTGCGCGTCAGTCTTCAGCGTTAAAGTTGGATGAATTAGCAGTTATGAATAACTCCAGCGTTTAAGACCATTTATTGTGAAAACTGTGTGAGAACTGTGTGTTATAATGATTTTACAATAATGGACGATTGTTATTTTACCTAAAAATCCAGTTCTGCTGTGGAGCCGCAAAAGCTCTGCAGCAGTGGAGAGATTATTCGGGCCTGATTCTCACCCCAAACAGAGCCAGAGTCACTGATGAGAACTTTGAGGCTAAAGTGTTACTGAAGTTTAACAAAGGACTCTGAATGTCATGTCTGTACATATCTTGCTGAAATGTTTAAATTGGAGCAGTTTTATTTCAACAGTTGACAATTCTTTGCACTAAATTGTTTGGTTTGTATTCGGTTATTTCTGTTGATTTTTGTTAGGAATCTGGAATGATTGACTTAGTCTATTTTTTTGTTGGATATCACACCTTTGGTTGTGAAGGTTTGATTGTTGGTTACACTTTTTGGTGATCTTTTTGTATATTTGCAGCTTTTCAATTGTATGTTTCTTTCTGGCA
>JAILXH010256574.1:9837-26382 GCA_023558415.1 Piaractus mesopotamicus
TATTAAAAGGTTTTAGACGTCTGGTTCCTATCCCCACCACTGCGAACAATTCTAAATCGGTACTCTAGCTTCTCTATCATTGAGCATGAGCCTCGAGCATTTCACATCAAACCACTCTGAACGACTTTGTTTGCATTTTAATCATTTAATTATACAGTAATTTGGAAAAATTAATCTATGGAATTCACTTTTTAGTAGAGTTTGGGTTTCTCTTGAGTGAGGCGAAGAGGCCTGTGTGTTTGTTTGTGTATATGTATATCTGTGTAGGTGTGTGTGTGTGTGGGTGATGACACGTGTGTGTGTGTGTGTGTGTGTGTTGACTCTTGTGAGCTTGTTATTAAAACTGACCTAGTCCTAGAGGAGGTGCTCCAAATACCTTAATCTGGCTTTAATGTGTTGAGCACACAAAACTGTATGCTAGTGTTTTCAAAACTAGCTCTGTCTCAGCTCTCTTCTCTGCTTTTCTGTAAATTTCAAACGTAAAAGAATGTGAAAATGAATACTTTAACTCCTTTAAACCTCTAGGCTTATAGCAAGCTTAATTAACTCAGTAACTACATGGACTACAATGCAAATGCGGCCCTACAATGAAAAAAACTGTTTTTTCTGTTTTGGTGTGCTCATGAATAATTTGATGAGCTCTGCTCTGATTTTACTGGTTCACAGTGAGGCATCACAATGTTGAAATAGACACAGGCAGGAAAATAAAATGAATCTCCCTGTAAATAAGCAAGGTCATCATACTATTTAGTTAGCTATGCTAGTTACTTGGAATGTACTAGTAGCTAACGTTACCTATACGAACTACTTTCTTTTGGTCTCGACAAAACAACACATAGTAAATTAAAGTTGTAAACTCACTACGAAACCTTCAATTTAAGATGATCTGGCTTCAACTCCAAGAAAAGAAAGAATGTTCCAGACTGCTGTGCTTTTGTAAATGGTCAATAAAACTGAACGACAAATGAAGTAAAGGTTACGAGAGTCTAGGGTGACATGGTGATTATTTTTTTTAACAAGGTGTGGCCATCAATACATAAAATAATGCCACAGATTAATACAGCGTGATTCAAAATGATTAATCCGATTTCAAAGCGCCATATTTTTACAACCGTGAACCAATCACATACCAATTAAAAGAGGGGGTCATAGAGTTTCTAACTGTCACTGGAAGATGTCCTTCCTTCAGTCTGCGAGGAGATGGCGACCCCTGAGCAGAAAGCGTTTTGCGTTCTCCACTTCAATAAGAGTGAACTTGTGTCCTCAATATATTAATTTGTGGTCATGATAAACTTAACTCGCAGCCTCAATATATTAATTCGTGGCACCTTATCAAACTAAATCAGTATGTCACCTTATGGGCTCTGTAGAAGGTAAATAAAATAAGCAGTAATTTTTTTATATTCCTTAAATATTATTTTAATAATGCTGTGAAAAATCTAGTATCAAGCTTGACCACAGGGGGAAAAAATAATGAAAAGCAATATCTAAACAGATTCTGAAGTTTTTTTTCACTTAAATACCTACTAAACAGTTTGCAGGTGTACAACATCAAGATCAAGAATAATGCAAACCTATCCTGTAGGTTCTGAAAGCAGAAATAAAAAACATTTCATAATTTTGCCAAAACTCTTCATAATAAATTGTTGGCCTGTTTATTTTGAGTTGCTATATAATGTAGTCGTATAATTTGCTGTATTAAACAAGTTAAGATATTAACAGTTCATTTTCCACAAGTATGTTCAGTAAAGTAAACAAGTGCCATTTAACAGTTTCATCTAAAGAATGGTCTTAGTATTCTTTATTTCTAAACAGAAAAGGTATATCTGGATTCAGTTTTGTTTCATTCTAGCAAAGGTTGGTACTGAAAATAGATTGTTCATTACCATCCATTCATATTTTGAAGATGAGCAGAGCTTGCAGAGTTGATGTCAAACCCCCAGAGAAAGGAGTAAGTGATGGGACTGTTTTTGTGATAATGAATAGGCAGTTCGGCCAAGTGATTGCGTACACATGCTTTGACGTACATGGCAGTTGGTCTACATCTGGTTTTGTCTCAAAGCACTGATGATCTCACTTTCCAGCACGCGGTCATCTCAGTGGTTGGGATCGTTTGTTGGCTTGAATGGTCCCGCTGGTCCTGATTTTGTTAGCCAGTGTGTCCTCATACATGACTCATATGTAAAAGTATAGTGGAAGACTGTCAGCCTTGACCATGTGTTGTGGGCTGTTAGCTAGCTGAGGTAAACATGGTGTTTCAACATTTCAACATTACACAATTTTTATAAATTATTTTTGTTAAACATTTGAAAATTGTTTTATTGTTCTTTGGTTATATTTAGGAATTGGTCTAAATCTGGTTGTGAGTTGTGTATCAAATCACCACCAACCACTTTAGCCTACATCATTTAGACCACTGTGATGTTAAACAATAACAGAAATTTCCATTCAGTACAGTAACGTTCATGATTCACATTGTGTCTTTGATAAAACTGATTTCCACCCTTTTGATTAAGTCAAAGGGAAACATTTTGGAATGATCTCCAGAGCACATTTTTATGAAGGTTTTTGGGACAGTTTTAGATTTACGCTTGTGATAGGATATTGAGATTACAACAGGAAGACTATGACGCATTTCAAGTCTCGTATCTCACTGTGTGGTTTTTCGCTCACTTGCTTTGAGAAGGTTTCAGTGGGTGGATGGTCACTAGGTGTTGGTATGGAGACGCGTTTAGGGAGCAGTTTTGGCAGGCAGCACTGGATTGGTTGCTGTGTTTCACATTCCACAGTGCAAGGCGTGGAGGAAAGGAGTGATGACGCACATAGAGACCGGCTTGAGATGCACTTCAATGTTGGGAGAGTTCTGGCCATGGGCCACTCACATATCCACACACACACAAATTTGCACACTCCCTCTATTCAGCAAATGTTTTTTGTCCTACTGCTTTTCAAAAAGATGATTCATAGAGGCTGTAAAATGTGTCTGGGAATAAAAAATCGTGTAGTTAAAAATGTCAACTTTTCAGCGTCAGTCACTGTATAGTATATAGTTATGGGAAACTTTGTAAACTTTTTGGAATGATCTGTATTTCTAAGTGAATGACTCTAAAATGTTATCTGATTGTCATAGACAAGGACACACAGTGTCATTAATGCAAAACACAAATCTAATAGAACACCAAAAGCTTCTTCAGAGCAAACAGCGTCCTCTTGGGGAGAAATTCCACAAAACCAAAAATTCTGTCCAATTTAACAAACAATACACAGCATTTTACTGCGATATATATTTCTTGAACAAATGATTTAAACAACCAAGGTGATTGATTGTGTAGTCAGGCATTCAAATGGATGAAATAAAGCAGCATTGATGCTGTTCCCAGAAGTGGGCATCCAACAGGGATCAGTGCAAGAACATGTCATGCAGTCTTCAGGCAAAGCCAGATAAGGATGTGCAGACATCACTTGAACTTGATAAAGTCCATGTTCTTTAGTCTACCATAAGAAAAACACGAGTCCTTTGCAGACAGAGTTTGAGATAATCAAACTCCACTCTTAATCTGAAAAAATCCACAGGTGTTTTATCCTTCCACTGTGAGAGGACAACGTAGCTGCCAAGAAGCCATTACTGAAAAAAGAAAATACACAAAAAAGAAGAAAATTTGCAGATAAAACTAAGAAGCTATGGGTGTTCTCAGAAAAATGAAGAGACCACCCAATTGTCCAAACCTCAGTTTCACTGAATGTATAGGAGATTACTTGGATCACGAGAAGCAGAAAAAAAAACTTCTGAGACTGAACTTTGCTAATGTGGAAAAACATCCCTCCAGATTTCTCTACAAAGATAAAAGAAAGTCTCACAAAAAGAATGGAAGCTGTAATAAATGCAAAGATGTCACTGAAATGTGTGTTGTTTGTTAAATAGGACCATTTTCACTTGTTCATATGATTTGAAAAAAACAAACATTTCAGAGCCATCCAGAAATCCAGATAGTTTCAAAGGGTTCACAAACTTTGTCTGAGCTGAAACCGTAGCTGAATTTTTTTTTTGCAGAGCTGGTGATGTTATTGTAATGGTTGTTATCACTTTTCATAGGATAGAGGAACACCTGTTGGGAGAGGCTATGCATAATTAATAACCCATGGAAACAAACGAGTGGAACACTGTTCTGCTGGAACCATTTATAATGGTAGCTAATTTTAGCATTATATCAGTCTGTCTACTGTCTACAAGTGTAACCCCTGGAGTTGAGCAGAGCAAAAGTAGAGAGAGAGATTTTTATCATCCTTCCCTTGGAGCACAACACACTAAAGCCAGTTAATCAAGGGCTTTTAACTGGGCTCAGGCTTAGTGGGAAACGGAATAGAACCAAAACACATAATGGCCTGAAGTCCTTGAGGACTTGATGACATGTTCAATAGTCTATGGAGAAATCTACAGTTAATCTAATCACCTCTCAGGACTGATAATTTATTAGGAATGCACCGATAAGGAATTTCTGGGCTGATACCAATAATCAGTAACTCCTTTTTTGTGGGCGACCCGAATAGCAACACCTAGAAATCTATATATGAAGTGCAGCGTGCATAAGGCAAAATGGACCACTGATCACATTTATATAACTATAACAGTCAAGACAGATGTTGTATACATTGACATATTTGGCTTAGACTCTTATCCAAAGCAACTTACAATGGTAGGGGAATGTAACATTAGGAGTCTAGCCCAGGGACTCTTGTTGTGGAATAATTCCCTGAATGGGGAATTGAACCTTCAGTCTTCTATGTTGGTGTTTTCCAATGTGCTATCCAGAATTGCCTGTTCAGTAGTAACTATTTGTGCATCACTTTGTGCTTACGCACCAGTGTCAAATTATTGATTGTAATTATCAGCCATAATTGAAATGTTCTCATTTATTGGTAAGCAATATCAACTGCCAATATATTGCATATAAAAACCATTTCAGGTGAAAATGTGCATTTTGACTTATTTTGACATTCAAGTATCTGTAAGGGTTACTGAACAGATAACCGGTTAACCACAGGGTAAGAAAAAATAAGGAAGAAACAAACTTCGGCCTGCGTTTTAGCAGGTTAATATCATGATACTTCAAGAAGTTTTTACCATATATAATATGTCACAATATATACGTTTCCTGACATCTGATAAATTGGAAAGGATAAAGTAGTGCCACATTTAAAAACAAATATGATCAAAAACTATGAATATAATGATCTTTATTAAACATTCCACATACTGCACTGCACTAAAACCATTAAAACATGAATTATTGTGCTGTCTTTGTAATCAAGCATACAGTTGAGAAGTGTTCTTAAGTGCTGACAATATCCACAATATGCAATATGTTTTATTATTATTCAAAAATAGCCAAAGGAAATTGGTAGTTTTTGTGTTGGATGAGAAACTGAGGCTGCCTCTTCAGTTGAGATAGTGAGCTAACAGAGCTAACTGGTGCAACACTGGATGGTGATGAGGACTTATTACCTTCTTACAGGTGGATGATGTGGCAACATGTTAGTTTGTCACGGAAATATGTACTGTTTCTGGACCTAGCTCATATCAGCTAGAGTAGTTAGCCCAGTTAGGCTGTGCATACTGTGCTTTCGCAGTTACGCCCTTAACATGTCCTTAGCAACGCATATGAGTAGTTGTAGCAAAGTGTAATATGACATGCATACTCACACATACTTACGAACATACCTACTCGTTTGTATATTTATTGTGTCGCTCTTAGAGATAAAACAGAATGAATACCTGAAGAATGACTTCAGTATTTGAAGACTGGCACCTCAGACAGTTAACCGGCACTCGAATACCTCTGCACATTCTTTTTATAAAGGTATGCACAACTAAATTGCACACCATAGTAATAAGGAGTAATAATAGTACTCTTCATTTGCAAATCTACATTTTAAGCTAGTTTTGTGATGGAGGCTCGGGATATTTTGGGTTTATGTTCAGATTCATTTTCTGATTCTATTGCAGTGGCTTTGTTTTTGTGTTGTTTTTTTTTTAAACATTCTGAAACATTCACATTTATATAATGGCCAAGAACGGGATGCTGTCTGTGTAACTACCTTGTGACTGAAAGTGTCTTTCGTGAAAAGTTTCATAATGCAACTGTGTGGCTCAGCAGACTCAATAAGCTTCAATTACCAAAAGCGTCTCATTTGTTGTTTTATAAAAGCAGGCCATTGTTCTGGGCACATAAACACACAGCACTATAACACCTTGTAACATAAGGCTAACCTGGAAAGAGGGTAGTTACCTGTCTGTACTCTTTTGCTTGTCGTTCAAAACTCTGTTTAAGTACATATTGGGTTTTGCCTTGATTAATCTTGTCCATATAGGTTACCTAAGTTAACATGTGAATTGGCCAAGTACATCTTATATGGGCTCAAAGTATGAAATAACCACATAATTTGCCACACAACAGTGTTTTTCTAAAGTAGTGTGCTAATGTAACAGTCCCATCAGGTACTTATGCAATACCTTGGAAAGTCAGAGAATATTATTTGTATACTGAACATGCTTAAGTGCATTCAGTGTTTTGCTCTGAATGTCAGGTCTTTGGCTTAATGGTATTTCAATGTATAAATAAGTTCACTTTAGGACAAAGTTAACTATTTCTTGTGATCTTACTTTGAAATTATGCAAGTCCTTATGTAAAGGCAGGCAGTGGTGTGTGTGTGCTCACGTTATGGCTCCACATTCAATTACATAAATGTCTCTAACTTGATGCTTAGTTATAAAACACTGTACTAGGTTGATTGGCAGGATCATTTAGTTGATAGTAAACAATGACACATGGCAATGATGGCATTTTGATGTTGTGTAAGTTGTTGTTGTTATTATTATTATTTTTATTATTATTATTATTAATCTACCTGTTGAATAATGCTACATTACATGTCGCTGCTGTCAGAACAAACCTAGTATCCCCAAAAATTACTGTATAAGAGAAGGAAGTTAAGAAAAAAGGTTCAATTCTGATTCTTAATTTTGAACAATTTCTATTATCTGTTTGTCATAAAATTGACACAGGGTAAAAGGCAGCTGGCTATATCAAATTACGTATAAAAAAAAAAAAAAAAAACAGAGATGCAAAGTTTTGTTCCGACAGCAACAGTTGATGAACAGCTGATGGTTCCTAGATGCAACGTAGTTACACTATGTCCAAAAGTTTGTAGACACCTGCTTTTTGAACATTTCTTCAGAAATCAAAGGTATTAATAGGAACCTTGCTGCAGTAAAAGCCTTTAATCATCCAGGAAGGCTTTACACTTGATGTTGGAACATTGCTGTGAGGACTTGACTGTTTTCAGACACGAGCATTAGTGAGGTTAGGTTCTGATGTTGGATTATTAGTTCTAGATCATAAGCGGAGTGAATATTAAACATGCACATCAACATGAAGTGGTTTTTGAGGAAACATATTGTTCGCACAGCTGTGTTAGCTACCTTGGCTAGGATGTTGGTGTTTCTTTTTGTAATTGTGAGTGACAAGTGACAGTATGTTCACAGAGGAGCAGTTTTTTCATTTACTTCTTCATAATTTTTTTTTTTTTTTCAGAAAGAAGAGACCACAGCTTGTTTTCTGTTATCTTATGCATTGGATTTGCAAATTCGCATGGTAAACATTCAACTAGAACAAGGATGTACAACAGTCCTGGAGCCCTGGTGTCCGGCACAGTTTGATAGCTTCCCCACCATTCAAGCGAACTGGCTTTTTAACCAGGCACATTTTTATTCAAGAATAAGATTATATACTATTATTAAAAAAAAATACAGGAAAAAATCAAACAATTGAAAATATGATGACATAATGGACTTCTAACCAATGAGTTACTTGTTACTATGCAGTTTATGTTTGTTACTGTAAGCTTGTTGTTGTTTTCAGGCTTTGTATGTTTTTTCATCATATCATATTTTCCATTGTTCACTGTTTTAGAAGCAACATTCTCAGAAAAGTGTAATGTGACATACTTTATCACAATAACATATATTGTCACCCATAGCTGACAGGTTATCGTGACCATTCATGTCAGTTTAAGTAAGAATGAGAAACTCATACCAGGTTTTGTGGCTCATGCAGGGTACAAATGTTCTTAATCTTATTTCTCCATTATTGCTTTACCCAGCTGTTGTAACACAGATGTGCTGGCTGTAACCACATTAAAGAGCAGTGTTTTCTTCTATTGACCTTAAGGAAGCATATTCACCACAGAATTACCCTGGTGGCTGTTTGCGTCTACCGGAAGCACTTAAGCCCTCCTTTAGTCTGTGCTGGGATATACAGGTGTCAGGCAATTCAATTACAGGGCATAGAGCCGGACATGTGGCACTTTTTCACCAATTAAACTTGAGTTTACTTCTAAAAAAAAAAAATGAACCTGCTCAGTCAATTATTCTTTGCTTTTGGGGAAGAAAACCTTATTTATTGAGTTTTGAGATTGAGCGTAGGGAGAGTAGAGATAGTAACATGTTATCCTGTTGATAAAGGGTTTAGATATAATTTAAATGTTTTTGTCATTTTATTCATGATAATGTTTTTGTTCAAGATGTTTTACCAGCTGAGCCTGTATTGTTGTTACAGAATGAAGCAGGTAGTCACTATCGGCTTATGTAAAGAGTATGTAAAGACCGGCATATGAGATGTGAATTAAGGCTGCACAATTCTCTATGAGGCTTGAACCCTAAACATGTGCCAGGTTGTCAGTTGTGGTTGTGTTGTCATATACACAGCACATGGGTGCTTGGTTGCTTTTGATTGGTCAAAATCATCTGCAGGTAGTTCACAATTTCTTTGTTATTTAGGCTAAATTTCTCCACTTAATATTGTTGCTAAGTTATAATTAAAGCTGTTGCAGTTTAGAAACTGTATTCTTTCCAGTTGTGATTTCTATATGAAAACGATTAATCTTTCAGCCCTAGAATTCACTAAATGGCTCATTCATTCTGGTTCTGGAGGAATGAACTCTAGCAGTTAGTTTCTCAAACAAATCTGAAATCACCAAACTCTGCTGAACACTGGACCTGCAGGACTGGAATTGAAGAACTAAATGTTGGGACGAGAATGGTTTTCCTCACATTAGATATTTTTGCCATAATAAACAAGCCACTAATTATGGTTGCTCTGCGGTGGGAAGTGTAGCCTAAAGACATAATCAAGTAAATTGTTGTATTGTAAAAAGATGTATTGTTACATCTATGAAATAATGACTCAAGTTAAAGTATCTTTCCACAAGTACAACTTAAGTAGTTTTGTAGTTTTGTACTTCTATTCAAGTAACTGAGTAACTTATAGAACTGCAGTGAAACTGCTTACTGTTAGTTTTAAAACTTAATGTTCAATTCTGTCCGTATATGGAAACTTAAGTTACAAAAACAGCCTGTTTTGATTTCATTGTTTCCATAATGTCACAAAAACCCACACATTTACATGTATACATCTATTCATACATCTATTCATCTATTAGCTCCACCCATTTACGCCAAAGTTATAAAGAGTGTTTCAGCTCGAACTGCTTTTTGAATGAGCCACTTAAAAACAGCAATCATTTACATATATCAGTCTCAAAGGCACAACAACCAAAACAACCTGTTTAATTATAAGGGATAAAGAGAGCTTGTTTTTGGTACATTAAACCACATAAGCCTTCTAAATTAACCTTAGGGAAAAAAATGGAAGAAAACTGTGGGACCTTTAGTAAATTGGACATAGATTCCTTTCCACACAAATATTCTTGTATAGAGGTAAAAGTATTATGATTTGAGAAATCAAGGTCAGCCCATATTATTGTCCAACTGATATATCAATTAGGCTCAAATTTGAGAGTACTCAAAAGTCCATTTGCCACTTATTTTCAGACTGTAGCTTTGACGCAGCACTGCTGCAATAACTAGCTAAAACTGACACTTTTATAAGCTCTGGTGACTCAAACTACAAAAACATCAAAGCCTCTGAAATGTTTATGTGGCTAATTGTGGTATGTATTTAAATAATCAGATTACGCTGACAATACTCAACATTCATATCAGCAGAATTATCTATTAGATACTGTTCCTGTAAAACCCATCACATCTGAGTCATTATTTTCATTATTTAGCTGTGCAAACAATTCTTACTTAACACCAGAGCAGGAGGTTTAAATAACCAAAACCTAAATCTTAAAAGGGGACAATATGACGATAACAGCCTAAAAGGTTTCTTGGAGCAATAGAAAAACTACATTTCCCTAAAGAACCTTTCAAAGGCTTGTTGTTTGGACATCACCTTTATAAAGGAGAACCGTTTTAAAGTTTAAAGAACATCAACATAATATGAAGGTTCTCTACCAGTTTTGCAGTGCGTTCAGGCCAAGACTTATTAAGGAACCTTTTTTAATTGTGAGCTCTGAGTTGTGAAATCTGTGCACACAGTGCACTGCAACAGCCTTTCAGGACTGGAGAATTTGTTGTGTCTTTGTTCTCTGGGTTACTAGGTTACTCTGGATTTTGGCCAGAAACACAGCCAATTCCTGCATTACTGTAATAATCACTTAGTACATTGTTTGAACTGCATAGGCTGCTGTGCCTTACCTCTCTACAAATAAGGACCATTCACGTGAACTAGCCGCGGGCCAAGTGAGTCATTCGTTATTTGAAGACGTTTTACTGAGGGCGTTTAATTGTTGTGTGACCGACTGGATTGCTTTTTTTTCAACTCTTGCTTTTTCCCTAGAGCATTGGATGGAATCAGTAGAGAATTGGTGAGAAAGGAGCATGTCTTGATCTGCCCCAAAAGTTAAACACAAAGTATGATATGGAGAATTTTGATGTGTTGTTTACCTTATCTTGACGTAGATTCAAAAGTGAAGACTTTTTTTCTTAAAAGTTATAAGAACATCTGTTACATGACAAGCTTAATGTTTTATTCTTTTAAAAGTGTTAATCACATCTGTGAAACTCTGTAAATTTAATTTTACTAATTGGAACCAGAAATAAAAATCTGCAAATCTATCTTTTCCTGAAATTGTCTGTGCAAGACAGTACACAGTCCAGAACCTAGGGCTCACGTCTGCTTGTCTCTCCGTTGGATTTGTTGCTTCCGTTTGGAATGGCAGTGAGCCACAAAAGCTTTAGGAAACTTCACTGAAGGTGTCTTTCCTTAATTTGTCCGAGCTTGGGTCCTGGCCAGGAAACCTTGGTTAATTAAATCTGTTTAAACCAAAGACCTGGTTGTTGTACTTAATTCGGGATTAGTTAATCCTATCACTAGGCCATTGTAGAAGACTACCAAAGAGAATCAGGTGCAACCATTGGCAGCAACTCCAAGGTTTAGTTTGTAGGCTTCTGCTTGCGTTGCTGACCTAATTGTAGCCTGTTCATTTCAGTAGAAGTGGCTGAGAATGTGTTATAGGGTCAGCCAAGTCCTTGTTGTTGCAGCTTTGCCGAATGTTCCTGACTATATACAAATTATTATGACTTTTTTAATGCGCTTTCTCAGCATGACTCTGGAAGTGTGAGATCATATCTCTGAATCCTTTCAACAGTGTCATAGTTCTAGTTGCTGTATCTGCAAAAGGATCTAAAATGGATCTTCAGGGAACCCCAGAACAAATACGGAAACATCGGCAGACCAAACCTGGTCTAAACCTGTTGATTCGTGTCTTTTTATGTCTCATGTGAGAGAGTAGGGCAAGCAGGATTTTTTGAAAGGGGCAGAAGAGCCCCTGGGAGATGAAACACGAGATCTGTCTGGCCTGCAAGCCAGCAGAACCTGTGGAGAGGCCTCCAGCAAGGCTAAAGGGCAGAGTACACAGCTACAGAGGCTGAACAGCAGAGTCGGACACCTTTTGAAGGCCCAGATGGTGGTCCTTGAGCAGACAGAGCAGAGGCTATCCCCGAGGCCATTGCCCAGAGCTAAGCTAAACTGACTAGCTTTGATGTTCTAGCTCTGTGAGCTTCTGTTTTAAGAAGGGCACCAGACAGACACTGCCCTTTTAGATCTTGCTTTGAACATGCACACTTAAGTCTTTGTAGATATAGCATTTGTTTCTTAATGTTTTATGTCCAGTGAAATAATTTACAGATTTTGTGTATGTTTTTCTGCTACTTATTGTATTTGAAATGGACAAAACTGGCCACTGGTTTAACTCATGCTGACAGTCCTGCGTTCTATAGCAGTGGTGACTGTGGAGTCTTTATGGATTTGTGTATCTTATTCAGTCGTATTTAAAGGTTTCATAACATGTCTCAGGGAACACTGAGGACTATTGGCAGACTATTCAGATATTTGTTTATTTAATACAATCAAAATGTAATATTTTTCCCATTATCAGATTAATTAGGACACAGTGGGCTCTCTGGGTGTGAAATGTTGGGAGTCTGTGTTGAACTGCTAGTGGGCAATGGGGGGTGAAAAGGGAAGGTGAGAACCCCCTACTGTGAAAACAATTGACACCTCTTCACAAAGACGGCTGTGCTGAGATAAAACCATTGACAACATGGGCAACAACAGACAATACAGCTGTTTTCTTGACTTAAACAAACTTGTGTACAACTGCTACAGTAAACAAGCTGCAATTACACAATAAAAACACATTAATAAATGTTGAATTGTTTTCTCACAGTACGAAAGGAATCCAGTTTGCTTGTGGTTATGTTAATCATTGACCTTTCAGTCAAATAACATTCTACAGAACTGTTAAAGGAAATAAATGCATAGTTTAACCGAGGGACCTTCAAACCATTTAATGGCTACTGTGGAAAAAGAATATCAAGGATAACATGTTTGGGATGAGTAATACTTGATGCAGGTTAAGTGTTACTTGCTAGCTCTGAAGTCTTTTAAGTCTTGCTTTAGACAAAGGTTTCCTGTCAGTTTTCTAGCTTGTCCTTATAGTCATGTTTTCACCAGTACTCAAATTTAGACAATTCCCTTCTTACCCCAGAAGTAATTGATCAGCCAACACAAGTTTGTTGTCCAAAGTTTGTTTCTTTTGTTTTGCCCTACAGCCTAATGTAGCTAACACTTAATGGAAGCTTATAGCCACCCTGTAGCATTGTGCGAACTGCATGTCTAAATCATCACACTTACCTCAAACCACACTTGTGTGTTAAGTAATTTCAGATAGACTTCCTTATGCTGTTTCTGACACAGTGTGACATATTTTTATCTGAAAAAGGGACTAAACATTGGGTTTTGTATTACACTGTATTGCATCAGTTTTTTTTCTGAAGTTCCAACTTTCTTCTAGTCCTTTGTGTGACTTAT
The DNA here is from genome assembly GCA_023558415.1 of Piaractus mesopotamicus. Taxonomy (NCBI): domain Eukaryota; kingdom Metazoa; phylum Chordata; class Actinopteri; order Characiformes; family Serrasalmidae; genus Piaractus; species Piaractus mesopotamicus. Next base: position 23,115 of record JAILXH010256574.1, read on the forward strand.
GTTTGTGTTTGTTTGTGTTTTCTCTAGATTTAATCCAGGTTGAATTTGATTCACTCTCTTCAAGTCTCCTCTGTGAAGATGGGCTGATTTTCTTGACCTCTATATCAGTCTAAATCCATCTCCATGTCTGAAGACTCCAAACAATACCTGTTCTCCTCTCTGGAGGGGCAGGACCAGGCTGCCGGCTGTAGTTCCATGGCTACGCTCCGTCGAATGAGCGGTTTCGCAGAGGGTGGTGAGCTTGGCCTGGCCTCTGAAGGCAGCGACAGCAGCAGTCAGGACCCTCCTGCATCGCCTCACAGTGACCACAAGATGGCGCACTCCTTGCACGAGGATGTTGAGATGAAGAGCAGCGGGTCCAGTGGAAGTGGGACTGAATCGCACGGCAATGAATCACACGGCCATGAATCGCATGGAAATGAGTCACATGGCAACGAGTCGACCGGAAGTTCCAATGGCAACAGCAAAGATTCAGCCCTGTTGGAATCATCAGGGAGCAACAAGAGGTAATAGCGTTATAGCTACTATGTTTTCTCCACCCACGGAGCATCTTATGTCTATTGCATGCTAAGTTACAACTATCAGGATTTTGTCAGTTTCATTCTGATTGGCTATCCAAAAGTTGACTTCTGCGCACCATGCTTAATCTGTCAAAAGGGAAATCTGTCAAAATTATTAAAAGAATACATTCTAAAGTTATTCGGGTTTTCTTTGAAGACCTTAGTTGCTAGTAAATGAATCGTCCTCGCATTTTCCGACATGCCACTTTGTTTCCTGCGGGTATGTTTTAAATCACTTACCCCTACACATCACACAAGACAACAGCAGTCAAACATCCATATCGTGTCAAAGCAGGCAGTTGCTAGCCAGGATAAATGACCAAACACATCAATCTCACAAAACACAGAAGTCTGGATGTAAGTGTAAATAATAACTACATTTTAATCATTTTAACAGGCTAGTAGTTGATGATAAAGTATTTTTTCCAGCTGTGCACATGTGTTTTGTGGCTGGCCATTTAGGTGAATGATTCATTTGCTACTTATGTCACTTTGGCGCTGCACATGAGGTCATTTGATCTGTTCTGTCATTGCAGCCCTTAAAAATGTATTTATTGCAGAAACGAATGTCACGATAACTATAAAATATGATTTATTGTGCAGTCCTTACAAGTAAGTTGTATCCTAACTTTTAAGGAATGACAGAAGCCATGCAAGCCATGCCTTTGAACAGCCCCTGCCCCAGGAAAAAGACAAACAGTAGTTTAAACAGTTAAATTAGTATTATTAAATAATCCTGTATAGATACATTTACGCATTCAAAGATCCCCTTAATATTGCCTTATTTTACACAATTACACACAAATGACCATAAACCCTAATCACTGACCCCCACTTACAATATTCAGGACATAGTCCTGCCTCCTATCTCCTATCCTGTCATCATTGATCCCCACCATACAAGATTCAGGACCTAGCCCTGCCTCCTATCTCCTGTCTTATCACCCACAGAACACTTTTAAGTCATCAAACAGGTATCTCGCCCTTTACAAAGACCTCTTCTCTATTTCCTTGACACCCCATATTTGTTTACATTCTTTAAAGACTTTATAATTAATTGAAGATGTTTAGAAGAGGAGATGTGTTAGAGCTGGACGCTGATTGTAGCATCGCTGGCTGTCGGACTGAGGTAATAGTCACCTGCCATGCCGCATGACGCAGGCTGAGCTCACTGAGAGACAGCGCATTCTCCAAACCCGTCAGCAACAGTTGCTGTTTGCCTGTTAGTCCTCTCTATCCCCACTCATCCTGCTGAGACTGTGGAGAGCTCTAGTTTAGTTCTGCTTTTCAGGACTTCAAGGAGGTGTAATAATAGAAGCTCTTGAGGCCTTTTTACAGGGTTTCATCATAAACATCATGATCATTAGCGGACAAGGGCTCACATGCAACACAATAAAAGCGAGTTAAGGGTCATTTTTAGGTTAAGGTTTCTCTTTTTACTTTATGTTTCTGCTCAGTCATAGTCATAAAATGCTTTCTTGTCCAGAGTTTCAGAGCATCAAATGAAGACTGACTATTAGTTGTAAATGGGATAGCTCAGTGAAAATTGGCTGTGTGGCTAAGAGTGAATGGAAACTAGTGTGACCTTGCTAGCTTCTGGTGTTTTCTATGGTCAGTTAGGAGTGTCTAATAAAGTGGACAGTGAGTGGACACAGTGAGCAAACACAGTGTCAGTGTCACTGCAGTGCTGAAAGTGATCCACAACCCATGAATACCTGCTCTGTGGTGGTCTTGACCGCTGAAGAACAAGGTGAAAGGGGGCTAACAAAGTAGGCAGAGAAACAGATGGACTACAGTCTGTAATTGTTAGAACTACAAAGTGCACCTACAGGGACAATGAGTGTAGAAACAAGGCGATGGTTTTAATGAAGCAACCGGTTCGTGTGTGTTGATTCATAAATTAAGGGAGTAATATTTTAAATTGAAATATTCCGTAAAGGACGAGAAAAGCTAATGCATGTTTGATCAGAGACCAAAAGACTGTAATCCTCTCTAATCTCTGACTGATTGATGCCTCCCAGCGACAGGCGGAAAACCTTCCCTACCCACGCACTCTGACATATTTCCATGCCAACGTGCTGTTTGTGTATGAGTACATGAGATGAGCGCAGCCTGCTAATTTTCTCCACATTCCCCTCTCCGAATTTCTGTTTACGTCTCTGTATCGAGGTCCCTTTATGAATCATCTCCTTCCCAAGCATTTTCTCTCTTTCTGCTTTCTCAATGCTTCTCATTCTGCTGTCTGCCTCAGTCATTTGCTTTTTTCCTTTTCTTGATCGATGAGAGCCTTTCCCTCTCATTCTTCCCTTTTTGTGTTTATTCCGTTTCTCAGTGTTTGTCTCAGTTTCTTCTCATGTTTCTCTCATTCTTGATACTCGAGAGTTTTAACCCCTTTATGCAGGAGAAAAATAGGTAATTTACTCTTCTTATTGAAGTCAACCTGAAACCAAAGTTGACCTCTTTTTACCTTGTTAGTTAATGCAACTAATGGTATGAAGCATGGTTCATCATATCCTACCATTTGAAAGACAAAAATCTTGTATTCCTAGAATCCTTGAACATAATTTAACAATTTTTACCCATTTCTCTAGTGTCTTACGATTTTTAATTATGTCACCATGCACCAGACACCAGTAATATCATGTTTCATGTTCCCAGCCCACTATCCACACCTATGTAAAAAAAAAAAAAAAAAAAAAAAAAAAAAA
>JAILXH010256574.1:41271-54401 GCA_023558415.1 Piaractus mesopotamicus
TTCACACTTTTGCATACTACTACTTCTAGCAAGCATTGTTAATTACATCAGTCATGCATATTGCCAGACCAATTGCTGAGCTCAATCTAAATATTTTGGTATTTTTTATGTATTGTTCTTGAAAATATGTCATGTTTAAAATTATTATATATTATAGTGAAGTTTTGTGGTTAAAAAAAAAAAAGGCAAACAGCCCCCTGGCAGTACCACTACAGCCCACTGAGGGGCCTTGTCATATGCTAAATGTCACTGTAACAGTGCCAGCATTGACGTGTAGATGTTTGATCTTTCAGCTCCGAGGATCCCCACTGACAAACGCATCTTTACCACCACACATACACCCAACTGTGTGTTTCAGGACGTTGATGAGAGGTGAGGGCTTTTTGGTTTTTTGTTCAGTTTATCTGATTGTGGGTCTTGGGCTTGTTTTTGTTTTCTAGTTATTACTCTGGCCTCGGACCAGGTCCTTCATACCAAATGATTTTATCAGCAGCTCTTCTGCTAAATAAAAAAGAATGTAATTAATGGATAGTGCGTGTACAATGGTGATATGTTACTGTCATATAATAAATAATAAAATATAGTCATTTTATAAATAACATAATGTGTTTTTCTGAGTGTATTATCAATACCTCATGAACACTAAACAACTGCATGTACCATAAAAATTGTACAAAATTAATACAGTAACTGTATAGTAACTACACAGCAACAAGTAGCTCTTTAGATTGCCGGTTGTTATGCTGTTATCTTATTTTATTAATTCATTTTTCGACCAGGTGTTTGACTTCTTTCTAATTAGTTCATTTTTGCAAAAAAATATTGTACTCACTCTTTTAGTTGTACATAGTCTTTTTAAACGTTGTGCTGCTTAGTTGCTGGTATATTTTATATTTACATTGAAAAAGACGTTATGATGTTTTTGACATATCACTCACCCGGCTTAAAAAATATGAAGAATAAGTTGTAGTAAAATCCACTTCTGCAACATAATTTTGCTACAGTTAACAATAAAAACAGTATGTTTGTCTTCAGGACTGTTCAACAGATGTGTGAATGAGATTTTTTTTCGACCTCAGGGCTGTCCCATTGCTGGGATACTTACCGCAGGATCTTATTGGTACGCCAGTGCTCTTGCACCTGCACCCAAATGATCGACCAATCATGCTGGGGATTCACAGGAAGAGTAAGTGTTGCTCCTTTAATAATATCCACAGAGATTTCAGATTTCAGGAATTGTTCATGTACCCATATAATCTCTCATGTTAGAAAGCAATAATAATAATAATAATAATAATAATAATAATAATAATTTTTGCATAATCTAATATTTGCACTTTTCAAGGCTTTACAGAGGAAATAAATCAAACCATTCATTTGTAAAATGAATGAAATGAATAGTAAAATGAATGAAATAACAGCACAACTGCAAAGTGGAGGGAAAGTTTGTGAACAAAGTTTGTCTTGACAGTGCCAGTGCAGTGTTTTCATTTTTAAAGCATTGTCAAGACAATGCTTTAAAAGTTAAAGCAGTTGCAGAACACTGCTGATTCCTTTTTATAACTTAAATGGGATTATATAGTAATTACAGGTAGTTGCTAAGGTGCTGCTGTAGTATCCCAGTTGGGTTGCTTAAGTGCTGCTTGGCCGTTGCTATGATATCCCAGTTGATTAAGGTGTTGCTAGCATACTTGATGGTGATGGTGATATAAGAAGAGTGTTAAAAATCATTTGGCTACAGAGTGTATACTGAAATGAAATAAGATGAAATAAGAGTAGAGGTACAATAATTATATATTGTAAGTGGAATGATGCCATTTCAGGATGTTGAGCATTCCCCCATATTCTTTCTTATGGAAAACAAATTGTGTTTGAACAATGTAAACCAAATCGGTTGAAAAAGCACAGGCAACCTATTTGGGTATAGACTCTAGAGTATTTAAACGTTTTGTGTTTCTAGCTGGAAAACTGTAGGAAGAGTTGCGTTGCAACTTTTTAAGTGAAAAAAAGTAATTGTAAAATACAAGAGACTAGGCATATGTCCGCCATTGTGATGTTGCAGTGGCTACCGTACATTATTCTGTGATGTACTTTAATTTAATCATGGTGTCATTTAAGAATGCACTGCTGTACTGTCTTTCTCTTGACTGTGTGAAACGGTTTATCATTTATCAAGACCACATTTGATTTGCTTGTTTTTTTTTTCTTCCATAGTCCTTCAGTACGCCGGTCAGCCCTTTGACCACTCATCTATCCGGTTCTGTGCGAGGAATGGAGAGTACATCACCATAGATACCAGCTGGTCCAGCTTTGTCAACCCCTGGAGCCGCAAAGTATCCTTCGTCATTGGACGACACAAAGTCCGCATGTGAGTATGTGACCTGTTTCATGAGCCAGATGTGTCCACTGGATGTGTTGGTCCACTTGAATCTCTGAAACAGTTGAGGATTTAGTTCTAATGTTTATTGTAAGCTGGGTTTAGATCCTTAGGCCATTTTGGTTTAAAACCGTGTCTGGTTCACTGCAAGTAAACTTACAAGGCAAAACAAAAAAAAAAATTTTGACTGCCATTTAAAGGCATTTCTGTTAGTTTCCACAGTGTTTAAATTAGGTTAGATTCAGTCTAATAAGTAGCTTCTTTAGATTACATAACATAAAGCCAGCGAATAGATAACTGCACTGTAATTAGAGCTGAGTGTTTTAGTTTTACTCATAATTTTACTGAGAAATCCCTGAGCAGACTGTTATATGGTGAAAGTAATGGTTGAGATTTATTTGTTTGATCACTGAGGGTGATTATTTTTCCTCAGGGGCCCCGTGAATGAGGATGTGTTTGCAGCTCCAGCAACAGCAGAGGGGAAAGTAATGGACTCAGACATCCAGGAAATCACTGAGCAGATACATCGGCTATTGCTACAGGTCAGTCATCAAAGAGAAAGAGAGAGAAGACTTTCTGGAGGAATTCTGGAGGAACAGTTTACACAAGTTATTATAAAGATGAAATTTGTACTTTATTTTGATGGTAATAAATAGATAAATATGTAGATATTTATTGTACCCTCTTGTCTATAACTGACATTTAACTAAACATTTGTTAAATTGAGCTTAACTTTTCTCCAACCCTAAATACTAACCTAACCCTAAACCCTAACTCTGGTCCTAATTCTAATCCAAAACTCTCCTCAACTCAGTGTCACCAGGTAGTTTGTAATTAAATTGAGCCTTTGCATGAGCTAAACTAACATCCCAAGGTATATTTTTGAGTGGGGATGAAGAATGTACATACCTCATTAAGACAGACACCACAATCAACAACAGTAACCCCTGTATCTGTGTTTGTGTGCATGTAGCCAGTACATAATAATGGCTCCAGCGGCTACGGCAGCCTTGGCAGTAACGATCATCTGATGAGCGTGGCTTCATCTAGTGAGAGCAACGGTAATGGAACCCGTCCACGCGCTGAGAACGAGGAGGGCAGCAGAGCCAAACCAGTGAGTCACATGACCACTCCCTCACTTTGTCACATGGCTTCTGATCTACATCTTTCCTCACAGTCCTTCAAATTTTAAACTGAGATTCAACTAAATAATGCTGATTAGGCAAATATGATTGTAGTCATGCCGAGAGGCTTTCATTAATTTATAACCACATTAGAATAATTTGGTTAAACTACTCTTGTGCATAGATGAACACGCAATTTGGAGATTTGATAATTGGGCCCAATTCTAATGTCTTATGCAAAAGTTCGCACATTACTCAACAGTGCCCTCTAAAGGAGTTATAGCGTCAAGTCAGAAATTAGAATTTTTGTTGTTTTCCGAAGACCCATGACACATCTTAATAAATGTGTTTTCTGCTTTCTTTTATTTACGTGTATTCGCCTCAGCCAACACACTCACTTCACATTCCGCGTGTTGTGACATAAGCATGTGTTTGCAAAAGCTAACAACTGTGGAAAACAACTGCAGTCAGTTTAAATAACAGCAGTAAGCTTAAATAATTAGGTAATAATTGTGACAGGCCTAAAGTCCAAGCCAGAAAACATTTAAGAGCCTTTATTTTAAAAACTGGGTATCTGACAGTCCTAACCTAACTCCTCACAACTGACTCCTAAGGGCTGGAAAGGTCACAAGATTACATTGTACAGAGTACTGTATGAATGTGTGTGCTTGTTTCCACAGAGAACCTTTCAGGAGATCTGCAAGGGGGTTCATATGCTGAAGAACCAGGAACAGCAATCCAAAAAGAATTCAGCCAGTAAGTACAAATATCTCTGTCTCGGTATCTGTTAGAGATGTGCATTTGAAAGTTGAGTAGCCTTAAGAGTTAATGAAAGGATAATCGGTTAACCGCGGGAAGGAAAAAAATAACAATAGGTGTCACTAATGTACGTCTGTAGGCTTAGCTTATTAGATGACAGCCCTAGTGTTGCACAACAATTTTGCTATTTTTGTACACAGTTAACAATGTCTTTGGCAACACATTCACGCAAAGTATAATATAGTACACTTACTCACATATACAAGCAAAAATTTAACATTCCACAGTCTGTTAAAACATAAAATGGGAGTCTTACTGAATTATTAGTCTGTTTATTTTCTCCATCTTCCCGAACAGTTAACATCCCTAGTATCTGTATGTTTGAGAGGGAATCTGATTGTGCTGATTATCGGCCTTAACAGCAGCTTGTGTGAATGTCTGGGCATATAACTCAGAATGTGAATACCTCACTGTTTCTCTAGCAGAGGTACTCCAAAAGAGTCCAGCAGTTCGGCCCAAAGACTCCGCTTACCCAGTGAACTGGAGAGAGAGTGTGGATGAGCAGCAGACCACAGTACAGGAGGAGCTCACCTTTAAAGACCAGACTGTCTACTCCTACCAGCAGATCAGCTGCCTGGACAGTGTCATCAGGTACAACATGCTCTGAACTCTCATTTCTTTTCCTGCCTATACTGCTGAACAATTTTCTTAATAATTTTTGGACTTGAAAAGTTGAAAATTGAACAGAGAAAAGTAAGGACTGTTAGCAAAGCAACTGTTTACAACAATGATGTTAATAATGCCTGAAAAATTTATGTTTGCTTTGTGAATGGATCTCCACAGTGCATGTTTTTCTGACTTTGCCTAACTAGTATTTAACTAGAGGAGAATGCTCTATTCTAACTTTCTGAACTATTTTTAGTTTATTGTTATTTAACAGAATCTTCATGCTTGTTGTACTCAAACTTTGCCAGTATTGTAGTCCTACTTTTGTTTGAGTGTTAAGGTTTGACTAGAAACAAAAGGGTTAAATTTACAGCGACAGCTCTATGCCAGGGCTCTTTACTGAGTCACTGTTAAACTGCTACAAAGTTAAAAATATGTTAATAAGGCTGTTACAAGCTTCACATAAAACATAGAATGTCTTTTACAATGTCCATTTTTAATCTTGAATGGCCAAAAATCTTAATCTAAATCACTGTTATCTTAACGCTAACATATTACTAGAATTCTAAAGGGACGGAAGCAGAAATTAGCATTATAGCAGAGGTGTTTTTTGACATTTAATTTGAAAGTCTTAAGAAAACTCTCTCTCTCTTTCTCAGATATCTAGAGAGCTGCAATGTGCCTATAACGGTGAAAAGGAAGTGTCCGTCATCCTCCAACACCACTTCCTCAAACTCGGACGAGGACAAGCAGAAGGCTGCTGAGAGCTCAATGAAAGTGGCTGAAGGTACCAAAAAAAACACATACTCACAGTTTACCAATGCTTTACCAGGGCAATTTTTTTTGTCTTTTGATTCAGGTATTTTTATGGTGTAGAATATTCTCCACACAAGCTGAGGCACTCTAATCTCAAAAAGATCTAATATAATTGATAATATGTGCTTCTGGAAATATCTGAGCAATAGTGTAATAGTGACAGACACATTTAATAAATGTTTATCAAATGATTTATTTTCCCTAATCAACAAAAGCATAAACATTCTCAAGTAAATGGTTGCGTGTTTTAAACTCACTTGGATGGACTTCAACATATCGATTAATTCTACTAGTCTTGGACTAAATTACCAATGGACACATTAAAAAGTGTAAGTCAGTCCCAAATATGGGCTATAGTCTGGTCCATTGTATTTGCAATATGAAACTGTGTATATAGCTCAATAAATATCCTTACGTCTTTCTGTTGACTGATGCCTAAGCAAGTAAACATATATAAACCTGTTAAAAAATTACAAAACTGATCTTCTGTCTTTTTACCCTTCAGAGTCTGGTCACCTGAAGCCGCAAGCAGGCCTCTCATCTCTAGACGTCTCAGAAAAGCCAGCCAGCTCGGGTGTAGTGGGCACATCGCTGACCCCACTGGCTCTACCCAGTAAAGCTGAGAGTGTGGTATCCATCACCAGCCAGTGTAGTTACAGCAGCACCATTGTACACGTTGGGGACAAGAAACTCCAACCAGAGTCAGGTAGTTTGAACATTAACAATTACTATGTAATCTGGATTAAGCAAACCAGGACAAAATCTGGGAATTAATAAATTACTAAAACGAGTTGGATTAAAAAAATTCTTGATATGTACTGGGTAGCCTAGTAAAAGTAAGTCTTAGTAGAAATCTGTGTACACTTTGTACATTCTTGTATTTATTTTCTGAACAGACTTAAAACGTAAGCTAAAAAAGACCTGTACTCTCTAGAGTGCAAGTTACGTGCAATGCTTGAGAGATCGAGAGTGCACAAAATATTATGCCTTCATTTATTATTAGCATTGCATTAGTACAGAATTGCAGCTGCAGGCCCTGCGGCTGAAGATCAGCACACTAAACCGGGAGCCAAAAAAACAAATACAAGATATTGAGAAAAGACCTGGCTGACCACCACAGCTGTCACTGTCAGATAAACAGTGCTTAAAGCTTTCATCTTCGAGAAATAGAAGAAAATCACGCTCTACTCTTCCTTCAAATCTGAAAAAGTGTTTCTGTTCATCCCTCCAGTGTGAGAAAACTCAGTGCTATGGGTTTGAAAAGGGTGTGTAGATGTCAAGAGGCCATTACTGAGAAAAGGAAAAATATATTCAGTTGTTGAGGCTTCTTTGTAATTTTCTGTTAAATATATGTTTTCTGCTTTTTACATGATGCTGAAAACCAAACTGTGCTGATCTCTGGTCCTCCAGGATTAGTATTGCCATCCCTGCATTAGTATTTTAGATGAAACATCCTTGAATGATACCTAAATGATGCTGAACTTTGCAAAGATTACATAACCTGCAGTAAAACCTATAGCCATTCTCAGAGAGGCAGTGTAAGCTCATAGTGTAGTCGTGCCATCTCATTGTCTACCTTTGAACATGGTCATGTTTTTTCCCCATACAGAGATCATTGAGGATGCCCCTAGTGCTGTAGACACAGCAGAGGGGCCTGCTCTGGCTGCCCCCACTGCTGCAGTTTCCCCTCCCAGCCAGGAAAGGGAGGCCTATAAGAAACTGGGCCTGACGAAACAGGTGCTGGCAGCCCACACGCAGAAAGAGGAGCAGGCCTTTCTCAGCCGCTTCAGAGAGCTGAGGGGAGTTCATGCTTTTAAAGCAGACTGCTCCCTCTACCTGGAGAGGCAGAAAGGACAGGTCACATCTGATGGTAAGTAAAACAGCTTAAACTGCAAGGGTCCCACATTTGAGTTCCCTACTTAACTACTTGACATTCATATTAGTTTTACAGCAGTAGAAAAATTTATAGTAGTTACTGAATAATGAACCTACACTCTAAAGGGTCCATATCATACATTTTCTTGTATTTAATTGTTTTCCTTGAAGCCCACACACTTGTTTGGTTTTATGTACCAAATACAGTCATAATTAATTTCTACATCACCATTTTCCAACCTTACTTTATCCCTTAGAATTAAATTGGCTGTTTCTATTACTGTGCCTTTAAGGCTGTTGTATGTAAATGACTTATGTTCTGATTGGCTGCCCTGTATTGTCCCTCACTTAAAAAGCAGTTAAGGCTGAAACACTCTTAACTTCAATGTGAATGGGCAGGGCTAAACTGCTGTAGGCTAAATAGGTGGATATATATGTAAGTGCATTGGTTTTGTGACATCACGAAACAATGGACCCCAATTACCAGTATCTTCCCTAAGATTTTCTTAAATTTGTTCTTAAGAAAGGTCCTAAGGAAAAGTCTGTATCAGGTTCATGACGTGTTCTTAAACCACTAGAATTATTTGCACCATTTTGCTCTTCAGTGTGCATCGGTACTGTTCTTACGTAAGAACAAATCCCAAATAACAAACCATTGGTGAATGTAAGAAAAACTGCATAAGTGGCTTTTAAGAAGAAATTACTTCTTAAGAAATGTTGGTGAATGAGGTCCAATGAATCCAAAGCAGGCTGCTTGTGCAGCTTAACTTTCATATCAACAGTAAATTTTAAAACTTTAACAGTGTTTATGTACTACAGCAATCTCTGGTATTTAATGATATGTGATACATGATGTGGGCCCTTCAAAATGTTCATTAATTTTAGCTGTACCAACTAAAAATTAACAGCATTGAGAAGGCACTGTCCATACCCTATTAAAAACTACCAAGAAAGTTATGTAAAATTCAGTTAGCAAAGCTATTTTCAACAAAAACTCATGAATTGCTTGGAAGAAAATGTCAGTGTTTCACCGAAGCCCAAGTAAGTCTATTCTGAGCCCACGTACCAGTGAAAGAGTAGGAGTGGGTGAACTGCCATCCTGGCAATGTAAGCGCTGAGTCAACCAACTGAATTACATGTTGGCTGTTAATTTGCCAAAATTTTATTTCCCAAGACAGATAATGAGTAGACGAAGATAAAAGATAAAAAAGGATGGTTAGGGTTCTATCTTTGAAAGTGAACATTATAGCAATCCTGCCTTAAGAGGTACAATAAGTAGAAATTTTCATTAAACCTGACAAACGTTTATGGAAAATAGATATTTCATAGCTAGACGACTGTAGATATGTTACATAGTGATGAGTGACAGCCCAAAGCCCTTCTTGAGCTGGTAAATCATTTTGATTCTGGTAAAACTGGTTCTGGTAAAAATGAGTATGGCTTTTAAAATTCATTCTGATTAACCCTTAACCCTTCTGAAAAGGGTTCATCTGTTGTAGCAATAGCACAACCCTTTTTGGTGCTATATAGAACCCCTTTTTTGAAAAAGGTTGCATATAAGCATACAAATGGTTCTTGAATATTCATGATGATAGAAATCAGTACATAATGAATTGTTTTTACATTCTGGGTTCAAGTTCAGACTTTTTTCCATTAGTTTCAACGCCAATGACAAAAACATGGCAAAAAAAAAAAAGATCTACAAAATGACTGCAAAACAATACATTTTAATCAAATTCAAATCACAATAAAACTATTCTGCTTATGAACAGGTTTTGAATATGTACACTCATTACAATTTATCAGAAATGTTTCAATGAGCCACGAGTGACAAATACTATAAAATTACAGTATGTGTTTGCTTTTGCTGGCGACTTCTAAAGTTTACTGTGATTCACAGAGAGGCAGTAGAATGTATCTAAGAAATGTAATTGCGTCTCATAAAGCAGCCTTTATAGTACACCTACACCCTTGATAAGCAGCCTTAAGAAAGTTCTGTCTCTCCCCCCATTCCCTCCTTTCTTAAACAGCTGGACCCGCTCGTGTAGGCAAACAGGGGGGAGTCACGGAACCCGCCACTCGCCGAGGGGGTCGCAACAAAAAGACAAAGTCCAAGCGTGTCAAGCAGAATGAGTCGTCCGACAGCACTGTCTCACACAGGAAGCAGCTGTCCAGGCAAGAGCTACAGGGCCTGAACCAAACCTCCTGGTCTCCATCGGACACCTCACAGTCCACCTATCCCATCGCGTACCCAGCTATGATGCCCGCATACCCGCTCCAAGTTTACCCTGGGACCAACATTATGGCCCCCCGGGTAGACGCCCCGCTCGCAGGATTTGGGGACAGCCAGTGCAGCCAGGACCCGCACTGCCCCGTCCAACCCATCCAGCCACCTTTTTCAGCTCCTCTGGTCACACCCATGGTGGCACTGGTGTTGCCGAACTATATGTTCCCACAGATAGGAAGTGCTCCCCGGCAGCCTTGCTACCCAGAGCAAGGGACCTTCACTGCCCAGCCATCATTTCCCCCACAGACTGTGTACCCCCCTCAGGCTTCGTTCCAGCCCCAGACGACATTTCCTGTACAGACTCAGTTCACCACGCAAAATCCCTTCACCCCGCCAATGCCCTTCCCCACCCAGTCCTTCCCCTACACGCTCCCAGGTGACCCACCGAAGCCTGCAGAGACGGAGCTGAGGGAGGGTCAATCCCGGAGCTCCACTCCTCAATCAGTGGGTGGGCGGGACCAGCCTTCTCCACCCCTCTTTCAGTCTCGTTGCAGTTCGCCCCTTCAGCTCAACCTGCTGCAGCTGGAGGAGAGTCAGCGGTCTGTGGAGCGACAGGACAGCTTGGGACCCTCTTCTGGAGCTCAGGGGAACTGCACTGCTGCGGCAGAGAAAGGAGGGAATGCGGGCACGCAGGGCGCAAGTGACAAAAAACAGGTATGGTCTCCCAGAATCTTCTGAATGACTCAGACTGAAATCCAAATGTCTCCCTACTGGATTTTACACAGTGAAACTTACATGCAACTAGTTGCATGTTGTGAGTTGCCTGCAACATAATTTCCATGCAACTTGACACTTAGATGAAGCCATTCAAAGTTGCGCACAATACATTGTTATTCCACAAGTTAGCTAAATTAGCAGCTCTTGTTTTTTTTTAATACAATGTGTCATTCTTGCTGGAAAAAAATAAGCAAGATGTGATTTACATATTTGCATCTTTATGTTTTTTCCAGCTGTCATTTCTTTCCCCATATCTACATATCTTTATCTTGGGTTTTTTAAAATATGTTTTTACCTGTTGTTTGTATGTCAGGCCTGAAATTTAATGCTTAAGCAGCCATTATAGCCTACTTGCTCACTTGTCCTAGAAACACTACAGGTTTATCATGGACTGCAGCTCACTCACCCCTTTAATTTTCATTCTTTGGATCCCAAATTAATCGAAGCTCTGTGTAAAATTAGGGTCATCAAGAGAGGAGAAAATGAATATAGCTGTGTAGAACATGGTAACAGACTAAAGAAGAATAAATAGTGGCACAAACAGCCATTTAAACAGCTGTTAGCGTTAGCTGGCTGGTTAACGCAGCTGGTTACAGAAACGTTGGCTTTGAGAAGCTCATGTTTGTTGTCATGCCTCAGCAAACAGACAAAATGAAAAACTACCAACTTTGAGTCAGCTGGGGGGAGTGTCTCTTTTTCAACTACCCAATTTCTTATCTCCTCTTCTGGTGAAATCAATGGTTTGAAAGTATGTCGTTCGATGTGATCACGTGATGCATTTCTGGTGTTTTGATTCGCTCTTACATGAAACTTGTTTCACTTGTGCAACTATTGTGGCTGAGTTTCAAATGAGTTGCAGCACGTTTTTCATTATGCAACTCAACTGCTTGTAGGATTCAAGCAGCTAAAGTCAAAAAAGAAAGTGTCACCATGTAAAGCCAGCCTTAAAAAGTTGCATAAGCTATTGTCTCATGGCAATATAGTGCACTACACATGTAGTAGGGAACCATTTGAGATTTTGTCTCTCTCTATCTTTCTCTGTCTTTCTGTTTCCTTCTCTCCTTGTCTTTTTAACCTTCACTCACTCGTTTCCAATTCCCTCTCTCCACCTGTAATCACCACTTCTTGCCACCAAGTGGCAGTGTTGTGCATCACACCAAATATTCAAGAGAGCAACCAGAGTTATTCCTTTATTCATCTTATTCTTTGCTCTGTCCACAATTACGCTAAGGTCATTCAGCTCACTGGATAGACGTTTTTTCACACTGATCTAGCCCTAATCTCCCAACTTTAATTTGAGACACTTCATCAGTGTGAAAGACCAGCTATACTATGTTGACCATCATTGCGTTGGTCTGGTTTGGGGCATGGTTGTCCCATAAATGTCATTATATGGGCGCATCCTAAGTTCATCTTTATTACAAGTTTAAACCATGTGTTTTTTTATACCACATAAAATTTTGAGTGTTTAAAATGATAACCGAAATATAATGAAACATAGTAGTGAAACCATTGCAAAATAGTAGTAGACATTTCAGTGCTAACCCCTGTGTCCCTTGCACCTTTTAGCTGTCACTCATTTCGCATGGTCCAGTAGGGGCCAGATATGGGCCAGGGCATCCTCTGATCCCGCCCCCCCAACGAGGCCCCCTGTTGTCCAGGGAGCAAGAGAAAGATGGAGAGGGTTTATGGGACAGAATTTTCTCTAAATTCAGATGTCCCAGCGAAGAGGTAGGCCCATCATGTAATGAAATACTCCCTTACTGCTCCTCTCCTACTTCTGACCTCCTTGCCATCTTATTGGAGCAAAGCATCTGCTCGCCTTTGTTTTGCTTGATTATTTTTGACCCTTTTTATTTTTTAAGTTGGTAATGGTGTCCCAAACCTATGGCCTGCCTGGACCCCCTGTGCCATGGGTTTTTTTGTTTCAATGAATCTATTTCTTTTTCACCTACCACCTTAATGTTAGCATGTGTTAACCTCTTTCAAAGTAGTGGACGGTCAGCAAAGTGTAACAATCCTTTCTTTCACTGCGTTGTTACACTTCCGTGCCATTTCCATTACATGCCATTTGATTTATGGCAAAAGACTGCGTCAGATCAAAAATGCGCACTTTATGCTGCAGAAGTGTCACACACTCACAGGATGTGTTTGTGTGTCTGCAGTCGTTTCTGCCAGTGCTTTGTGACAGCATGGACTTCCTCTGTCTGAAAATATTATTTGAAACACATTTACAGAGTATCAAAGTCCTTTACCCTTTTCAGTTTTTAGCACTGTTTTAAGTAGGGCTGCACCAGTGTAGGAATTCTAGGCCTATGCCAGTATCTAAGTTTTTTCACATACCCGCAGTTGTATGCTAAAGTTTGGGCACCCCGGTCAAATTTCACATTTTATTGATTTTTGGAAAATAAATTAACATATCCTCTACAGAGAACACAGTTTTGCACATTTTAATGCACAATTACTGTGTATTTGCTGAATTTAACAAATTTTGAAAAAAGTGAAAATG
>JAILXH010256582.1:12492-29359 GCA_023558415.1 Piaractus mesopotamicus
TCGGAGACCCTTTATTTATTGAATTTCCAGTCAAAAAGGCCATTACAAGTAGAAGTTATACATTTTCAGGAGAGATTTATCAGAAGATTAGGTTTAAAATAATCCAGTTACATAAAAAGGTGAAAGTGAACAGATAATAAGTGTAAGGAGTTCAAAAAATGATTCAATATAGAGAACGGTGCTTACAGATAAACAGTACTTAAAGCTTTCATCTTTGAGAGACAGGAGCAACTCAAGCTCCACTCTTGCTTCCTTCCACTGTGAGATAAGAACTCAGCACTGTGGGTCTGACAGGATGTGTAACTGTCTAGAAGCTGTCACTAAGAAAAGGAAAGAGATGAAACAGAAGAAAGTTTGCAAATAAAACAAAGGAGCTGCTGGTGTTCTCAGAACAATGAACTGACCACCCCATAGTCCAGATCTCAACAATACCAAATGTGTTTGAGATTACTTGGATTGTAGGAAACAGAAAGTGCAACCATTTTCTAAGACTGTAAAGGTGAAAAACTAAAAGCAAGTCTCTAGAAAAGACTGGAAGCTGTAATAACGAAAAAGAGTGGACACATTAAATACTGAAATATTATATGTAGTTGTTAAGAGTGTGTAATTTTCTGTAAAATAGATATTTTCTCCTTTATTCTCATTTTGTCCCATTTTGACTTGCACAGTGTTGTATATTATCTCAGCATTATGCATTATTATACAATATTGTACTTTTATAATGTTTCTATGTTAAGTTTAATTAAACTTAACATAGAAACATTAACTTGTAAAAATACATGAAAATGCAGATTTTCAAGCTTTTTCTGTATCTGAAAGCATATTTAGTCGAAACAGCACTGAATAGTACAGAACCAAATTGTGACTTTTGTGAATAATTACACCCCTAATAGCAATATTTGAAGCGATTATGTTCACCACAGGCTACTGTAAACCCTCTTTTTCTTTGCTCTAGTGCCCTTTGCAGGCTTGGTGAGAGTGCACACCTGTGAAAGACCTTCCTTGGCAGCTAAGCAAGAGGAATGCCTTAAGCCACAGTAGACACTGTGACTTTTCAAAAGAACGACTGCAGTAGATAATAAGCCAGGAATATTGAGTCATATGTTGATTTTACTAATGAGGGGACGATGCTGTGAGAACCTGCTGGAACATTTTGATATTTGAGCCCAATAGCCTGGTTGATCAAGGCATTTTCTGCTCAACTTTTCAAGAAATTGTAATCTATGGATGCTCACTCACCCTCTGTGCTGACCAGACTTCATCATCTACTAAACATTTACAGAGAGCTAAAACAAGACTCCTGTTTAAAAGGGTGCACACAAGCGATCATGGACCTTCTGCAAAAGACTGCATGGAGCTGTTCTTCGACCATCAGACCGTTAACTCTGTGGATGCTGCAGCCACCATGAATCATCTCAGTTGAAATTCTCTGTATGAGAGGCTCCTCCTCCATATTTTCCTGTTAAGTTTATTTTGACAGTGAAATATGGATTGTGACGAGGTCAAGCAAGAGAACGTAATGGTCAATTTGTGGACAGTTTTTTCTTTTTCCCAAATTGCAAACTCTGATATATGTAGTCTGATTCTTATTTTTTTATGAAAATCATTTCTGTGTAACAAATTCCAGATATGTTCAGGATACAAAAATGCCCCATTGAGTGTTTTTGCCAAACAAGATCATTCAACAAGATGCAACTGTAATTGTCTCTCAGGGACTGATTTTACACCACCCTGCTGTGGAATTGTGAAAATGTGTTGCCTTAATAATGTTTTTAGTGTGTGTAAATTCTGGAATCATTTAAATCATATTTATACTGTTGTAAAACATTGTGTATATTGAAATTATTTTTAAAGAATAACACTAAAAGTGGAATGCTTTATTTTTGGCAGAGAAATGCAAAATATGTACAACTCTGTAGGCAACATCTAGTTTAAGTAAGATAAGCACAGTGGCAGTAGATTGTGAGATGGAGTGAGAGGATAGGGCGTATGTTTTCTTTTCTAGATTGACCCCATTAGGTCTATTTCCTCTACTTGTGGGCCTTGTGGTCAAAAGGCGTGAAAAGTCAGTTGAGCGGCCACCATGAGGAAGTGAAGAAGTCATTACGCTTGTCCTTTCATCATGTAACCTTTCTGGAGTGTGATTCAAATGTCTATTTTCCCAAGGGAAAAGAACCAAAGCTACTTACTGTAACCTGGAGGAAAAGGTGTACTTTTATAGATGACCACAAGCTCTACTGCACCTCTAAATCACCAATAAGACACCATCTTTAAGGTTTATGTCAGAATTTGTATTTGGTAATATGCATATTTGGTGTGTTTATTACACCGTTTTTTGAAAATTAAACAAAATTGTCACAAAAATAAAACATCTTAAATACATAGTATTTTATTGATTTATAAACGTATGTTATGAACAGTATAGAGATAATAGACTAATATAAACTATACAACAACACAAAAACTAAATTATATTACATGCTTTAACATACTATTTAGCAGAAAGCATCTTAAAATATACAATATGCTGTATTTTCTGGTTATTTGTTTTGATTCCTTTACTGCTTTGTTTTCTCACTTCCTATCGGCTGCTTTTTTAATTACTCTGAAATGTTTTTATTGGAAAAATCTGCCTGTCAGGGTTAATAATGAAGGAGAACATAATGTCTGCAATAATGAAGAACTACTGTTCATACAATCAGCAGTCAGAAGGCACTGTAAGAGAGACAGACAGTGAATAAGACAAATGTGTAGATCCTCACAATTTTACTTGCTTGCGTAAGTAAAGCAGTTCCTGAAGTATTCTGGAGTATTCAAAGAAGACATGAAGGTGTGGTCATGGATAAGATGAATAATGCACATTTGTGTTGTACAGTTAAGAAAGTTTAGAATATAAAAATATAAATGTCATGGAAGCCACAATCAGAGATTTTTGAACAGTAACAGCTTCTACTCAAAGGGTCGGTTTGCTGAACAGGGATTAAGGCTGGACTACACACCCTGGACTATATAGCTTTCTAAATGGAGATTCCCTATTGAATGGAAAATGTAGTCCAAAAGTAGGCTTTTCTGAAGCACAGCAGGAATAGATCAAGAAGCTCTAAAAGTAAGCACAAATAGCTCATTGAAAACAGAATAAACATTTTCCAATAGTTTACTCTCTTTCGAGTGTCTATATGCCTCAAATATAGACTTGTAGACAATGTAGATCCATTTAGGCTGTAAAGAAAAACTCATTCACCCCTCTCATTCTGGTGTTTGAACAATTTGTCCTGATAATCAAGCGATACTACTGTGCATTAGAATGTCGTTAGTGGAGCATAGGTGTTTTTAATACTTCAAGCCATACCATTTCAATATCCTACTTATAAATATATGGTAGAACGTAGGTGTCAGAACACCAGCAGTTTGAGTTACTAGTGGTCCGTTTGAAAGATAATGAAAATTGAGAACCTGGTTGTTGTGAATTTCCCAACAATTCCAAGAAAGCAGTTCAGTCAGTGGTGACAGTTTTCTTCTGTATTCTCCTGCAGTACAGAGAGAGCAGTTATTATAACCTTTCTGTGTAGAGTCAGGATGGAGGTCAATAGAGGTCAAAGCAGAGGCGTAAAGCATAGAGGCCTGCTGTTTGAAGAAGAGACACCAAGTCAGCTCCTTCTGGACCCCCTTTAGATTCAGAAGCCTGTAAGATGCTGCTGACGTAGGTCTTGTTACTCCTCCTTATTATTCCTAAAACAATGAGACAGTGTTTCAGAACATTTCATTGCATTTCACTGATTAGGCTACAGAAACAGAGACTGATGTTTGACAAATGAACGGTTACCTTCATATTACAGAATCCTTGATGTAACACTGTATTCTTCTCCAGAAAGAATAATGTTCTGCTTGTCTGGGTCTTCCTTGGTCTCTAAAGCGCGTCTCAGTTTCTGCCAGAAGACCCTTGTATCATCTCCAGGTTTGGGCCATTTAAGGTAGGTCTTCTTCTTCACCAGCTTACGCATTTGATAGTAAGGAGACAGATGGCAGGTGGGAATATCCTCCAGGAATACCAGGATCAGCACATCCTTCTGATCATTAAAAAGCCTGAAGTTAGCCATCTGAATTTCTTTGGAACACCAGTTGCTCCTCAAGTAATTGTGAGTGATCAAGCAAATGGTCTTACGACTGCTGTATATTCCGTCCATGATGTTGTCTATGATGGGTCTTCCTGGCTCAAAGTCTCTGTAATGTAGACACAGTCTCCAGCCCTGCTCACCCTCCAGATTGGGCACTAGCTCCTCAACAACCCATGGTTCATCTTGGCCGTTATAGGAAATAAAGGCATCATACTGGAACTCATGTTGGTGGCGCATCTGTTTCTTCTTGCTGTCGTACAGGAAGGCAAGGAATAGGTAGTATGCATAGATCACTTGCCAGTACAGGAAGTGATGGACAAAAGAGACCAAAAGGGTGCTGATGACAACAGCAGAGCTGCAGACAAAGCAGATAAAATCCACTTTCACGCTACAAGAGTCAGTGTTGAGGTCTGCAAGATACTTTCCTCTTAGTGAAGGTGGGTAGCTGCAAGCGTACTTGCTCAGGTAGACAACCTGGGTATTGTTATTTTTCATAGCCCAGTCAATGAAGAAAGCATTGCTACAGTCACAAGTGAAGGTGTTTTTTTCCAGGTCAAGGTACCTCAGCTGAGGCAGAGACTGAATCAATGTCTTGTTGACGACATCTAGTGTGTTTTCAGAAGCTCTTAAGACTGACAGTCTGGAGAGGTTTGCATTTAACAGGAAATTGAGGGAATGGAGCTGAGACCTTTTGAGGATGAGCTTTGTCAGCCGCTGTATGGGATGGAAAACGTCTGCAGAGATTGACTGCTCATTTCCGAATGCATTCTTTGAGAGGTCCAAAAACCACAGTTTAGGGGTGGAGTTAAACATATCGGGATGCAGATATTGAAGGTTGATACTTCCACCATAGAACATTTCCAAGGAGCTTAAACCTTGAAGCAGGTTCGAAGGTATTTTACCTGCACCCAGTCGTTGACTATGAAAAGACATAATTTTGAGTGACTTTAAATGTACAAAAGGAGGTAGGTGCAACATAGTTTCCTTATATTGAATGAAATTGCTGAACAGCTCCAGCAGTTTTAACTTAGGCATGCCAAAAAACACTGTTGGATCTTTGATCGTGTCCTCTGTTATCCTGTTCGAAGAAAGTTGCAGTTTAGCTAAGTTTATAAGCCCTGAGAAAGCTTGGCCTTTAATCTCGGAAATCTGATTGTTAGACATGTCCAAGACTCTAAGATTAGATAAACTCTTGAACGTTCCATTTGTGACTGTGCTTAACTTATTGTTTGTCAGTTGTAGCTCCCTCAAGGACTGTGGGCCATGTTCGAAAGCACTGCCAATAGTCAATAACTGATTAGTTCCCAGCTTTAGGATTTCAAGATGCTGCAAATCTTTGAACAGGCAGGATCTAATTTCCGAAATTCTGTTGCTGTACAAGTAGAGGTGGGTCAGCTGTGTCAAATTGGCAAAGTCAGAACAGCTTAGCTTATGAATTCTGTTTCTACTCAGGTCTATAAACTCAAGTGTTGGGATCATTTGAAAGGAATTGTTGACCTGGGACAGTCTATTGAGCTGTAGTTGCAGTTTCCTCAGCTGTGTTAGTCCTTTGAATACAGGTGCAGAAACAATAGATATTTCATTATCAGCCAAGTCTATCCCTGTCAAGTTGAAGCAGTGTTGAAACATATAATTGGTCAGCGTTGAGATTTTGTTGCCCTTGAGGTGTAATACGTTAAGTTCAGGTGAGCATGCAGCCTGTAGAAGAGCTTCTACCTTAACCCCCTTGATTTCATTTAACCTTAGCTTATTCAGTGAAGCCCAAGATGAGTTCTGAAGTAATGCAGTTATGCTCTCCCCTGGAATGTGGACCCCACTCAAGTTAAGTGTTCTTACTGAATTCAGAAAGGCCTTGTCTGTAATGTTCCACATCATTGATGTATTTTGACCACAGTGTGACATATCAAGGTAGTCTAGAACAGAGAAAATGTTGTCTGTTATTTGGAAGGTAGTCAAAGGATTGTTGGAAAAATCCATTTTTGTCACTGTCAGTGATCTCCTTGACAGGTCGTATGAGTTAAATGTGTCAAACCCATTGCTTCCAACCAATAATTCCTCCAAACTTGGTGATGCAAGCACAGGTTGGACTCTGTGAATCTGCTGGAGCTTATTTTTTGTGAGGTTCAGCACCTTTAAACTGGAAAGGGTGTTGAAAGCATGTGGGTCAATACTCTCAATTACGTTACCATCAAGGCGAAGCACCTGCAATTTTGTTAGTCCCTGCAGCAGACCTTCTGACAGCCTTTTCAGCCTGTTGTTGGCCAGATTAAGATTGGTCAAATTGGGAAAATGTTGAGATGTACCGTCTTGCATCCCTGAGATGTGGTTGTCCGATGAGTTCAGATGACTCAAGTTCCAAATGTCCTCAAAGTCTTTGACTTGGATTTCTGAAATGGAGTTGAAGGAAATGTCTAAATATTTGACCTTGTTGGGTATCTCTGCAGGAACCTTAAAGAAGCCCATTTTGTAGCACAGAACTTTCAACTGGAAAGTCTCTTCTTGAACCGTGCAATTCTGTAAAGAAAATGCACCAATCTGGACAATTAAGATGCATAATGAGAAAACAGTTTGTGGTATGTTAATGCTTGAACATTTTGTAAGATTTCCTGCCATTCTTGATCAAGATGGGCTGCTCTCCAGGCCTCTTCTTTAAGGCTTCTTCTTAAATATGAGTCCTGCTTTTAAAATTACACCAGATCCAGCAGATTTGATTTGGAGAAGAGAGCCAACCTAGTCTGAAAAATGACAGTGTCAAGCATGGCCACATGTTGCACCTGGACAGCATAATGATATTCATAACAATAAGCAATTTTTTCGTCAAACCACCAGCTTATTGAAGTACTAAAATACATCTGAAACAGGACAGAAATTATTCTTTTGTCTTTTACTGTGACTTCTGTCTACAAAATAGGAGATGTTATTCAATGTAGGAAGTAATACTTCCACATACACGACGCCACTGACAAAGGTCCATGCATACAAAATTCCATTCTGTTCCAATGTCATCATTCTCAATAACATCCTAATCTAACCACTCTTTAAAATAACAGAAAGTGTGAAATATAATTAGAACCAAATCACAGCATCTTTACTTTAATTAACTTTTTTAGCCTTTTAACCATTTTTATAAGACAGGTAGGCTTATAATAGCAATTTGACTGGTATCAGTTGCAGCATGTAGTAAAGACACATAAACTGATCACATACCTTCTGCTCGATATCTCTTTGTGATCTCCTGTGACTGTTTCAGCAGTAAGCAAGTGTGGTCAGCTACTTTGAAGCAGAAGTGAAAGTATTTTTCGAGCTGATGAGTCAAGGTGGAAAGTTCACTCCCAGGCCTGAATGACAGTTGTCCCACCCACATTTTAAATATTAAAGGGTCTATATTCTACATTTTTCTTGTATTTATTTTTCCCCTTTATGTCCACTTGCGATGTGTCTATATGTAAAAAAAAAAAACCAGCCATGATTCATTTTACATGATCACTTCCTAAACACTCTTTATCCCTTAGAATTAAACAGTATGTGTTTGTTACTGTGCCTTTACGACATATGAAATATGTAAATGGATACTGTTCTAATTGGCTGCCCTGTATTGTGCCATATTTTAAATGCATTCTAGGCTGAAATGCCCCTCGTAACTTAAATGTGATTATGCGGGTCTAACCTGCTGTCAGCTGAATAGGTGCATAAATGTGGATGCGTTTTTGTTTTTGTGACATCACAAATGCAGTTCATTCAAAATGGACTGTTTTTGCAGTTTAATTTCCATATATGAACTATACGGACGGGGTAGTGAATGGTATGTTGGTAGGAAACTTTAACCATGTTTGCATAATACATCAAACTCATTTCAAAAAGAGAGGGAAATTTTGGTTTTCCATCATATGGGCCCTTTAAAGTAATATGTCAGTAAATAAATATTAACTAATGGAAGATGAAGCTGCATTTGTTGTAGAAGTCCGGAAAGTGAGGAAAAACAATAAAAACTGTTCATTTAAAGTGACCAATTTTTATCGA
The DNA here is from genome assembly GCA_023558415.1 of Piaractus mesopotamicus. Classification (NCBI taxonomy): domain Eukaryota; kingdom Metazoa; phylum Chordata; class Actinopteri; order Characiformes; family Serrasalmidae; genus Piaractus; species Piaractus mesopotamicus. The sequence goes on from JAILXH010256582.1 coordinate 20,628, forward strand.
TCCATTTTAAGAGCCTCATCATTAGCTGTCTTTTTACCCATAACCTGTGATTTACTGTTTAGCACGATGGTCTTTCATCGCTCAGTTTGTAATACGTGCTTTGTGTGTGTGTACATGATGGTCAGAGTGTGGTGCACTCCTAGTGCATAGTCCTAACACTCCCGTACGTTACTCTCGGGAAAAGTCTGCAGAAGCAGCGCACCCACGTGGACATCAGGGTTACTTCAAAACATCTAATAATCAATCACCGAGCAGCGCGTCAGTAGGCTCTGGAATCGATTAGTTAGGCCTTTCCCCTTCCATCTGTACCGTGACTCAATGGACGCGGTGGACTTGTTCAGAAAGCTCGGAGCTGGAGCAAAGTTTGATTTCAAGCGATTTGGGAAAGATGCAGAAAGGTTTAAGGTGCCGACTGTGTGTCCTTTTGCCTTTTCGTGTGAATATTGTCATGAATGGTAGCTTTTTTGTTGAGGTGCTGGCGTTTTGTATGAACTTCAGTTAGCTAGTTAGCAGAGTCTGTTAGCCGCGGCTAACGCGTTTAAAATGCTTCATTAAAATGTAGCTTGGTGGCTGCATGGGCACATGGCTTGAGTTAGCCAGACACCCAAATAGATGCTCGAGAACTGCTCAGCCAGCCAGTCAGTAAAGTTAAACAACAGTCGTTTAGCGGTGTAGTGAAAGTTTGTTTTCATTTAGCATAGGCGGTGAGAACACTGTGTGAGCCACACGTGGCTAGTAAGCAAGGCTAGCTTGCTGCCTCCAGTGGGAGTAAACAGTCACGTTACAGGACTTTTTAATCCTTATCAGACACTGATGTGATCAAAAAAAACCACAACGCGTCTCCTAATGCCAGTTGTCTGTAGCCCATCTTCAGCTTAACATTGAAGCCACCTCCTTGTTTCTACAGTCATTGTCCATGTGTGCCCACAGGACCGCAGGTACTATTTGGGTGGTGGATCATTCTCAGCACTGCAGTAACACTGATATGGTGGTGTGTGTGTTGTGCTGGTACGAGTGGATCAGACACAGCAGTGCTGCTGGAGTTTTTAAACACTGTGTCCACTCACTGTCCACTCTAATGTGTGGCGCTGGTGCGAGTGGATCAGACACAGCAGTGCTGCTGGAGTTTTTAAACACTGTGTCCACTCACTGTCCACTCTATATTAGGCACTCCTACCTTGTCCGTCCACCTTGTAGTTGTAAAGTCAGAGACGATAGCTCATCTGCTGCTGCACAGTTTGTGTTGGTCATCCTGCTGGTATGAGTGGATCAGACACAGCAGTGCTGCTGGAGGTTTTAAACACTGTGTCCACTCACTGTCCACTCTATTAGACACTCGCTTGTCAGTCCACCTTGTAGATGTAAAGTCAAAAACCATAGCTCATCTGCTGCTGCACAGTTTGTGTTGGTCATCCTCTAGTCCTTCATCATTGGTCACAGGAACGCTGCTCTCAGGACACTGTCGGCTGGTTCTCAGTCCAGTGACACCACAGTGTCACTGCACTGCTGAGAATCATCCACCACCTAAATAATACCTGCTCTGTGGTAGTCGTGTGGGGGTTCTGACCACTGAAGAACAGGGTTAAAGGGGCTAACAAAGTATGCAGAGAAACAGATGGACTACAGTCTGTAATTGTAGAACTACAAAGTGCTCCTATATAGTAAGAGGAACTGATAAAGTGGACAGTGAGTGTAGAAACAAGAAGGTGGTTTTAATGCTATGGCTAAGCAGGGGAATGTTCTGTAATTCTGTGGATAAAGTAGGCAAAGCAAGTTTGTTTATGTTGAACATTTCATATACAAAGGCAGTGCAAGAAGCTTTTCATAAATAAAAGCAGAAAAACATTCATTTCTATCTAAAGACAAAATGCTTAACTGCAAAAAAAGAAAATAATAAATAAAATGTACAATATTACTCAAGTCTTTCCAGCACCTTCCGTGAGGATAATTACCATCTGTAAAGTATTAATCAACCCACAGAATAACAGCCTACCATTTAACCTACAAGAGAGTTGATTTAACCTAAGATAATAGTTATACTTTAGCCTTTGCCAGCACTCTAGAGAGAGACCTTTCACTGAATTAACGGCAGCCACAACTAGGTTATACTTTGAAGTGATACAAAAAAGTCTCTAAAGAAGTAATCCTTCCTTCGGATAACAGGGTTAGCCCCATAAGAGTCCATAAACCTTAGAGAACAAACACATATTTACGCTATATTGATTATATATTTTCCAGCATCCTAAGTGAGGAAGATCATCACTAAGTTATACTTCATAGTAAAACAAGTTGATCAGCCTTGGGACAACAATGCTAGCATTTAACTTCCAAATGAGTTCATTCATTTTAGGATTCAAAAACACTTTCCTCTTCATTGTTAGATGTTAGATTAACCCCCTTAGTCAGCACATTTCTAAAGAAGACAGAGCAAAATAATCAGGGATTGAGTATTAAAGTGATAAAAGTGCAGTTACTTCAAGAAAGGCAAAATAAAGACACCATACATACACATTAGATATATAAATTACCAAAAAAGGATATTGACTACAACAAAACAACAATAACGCTGAGAATGTGATCATTGATGTCATCAGTGATTTCACAATAGATGGTTTTCCACACTGTCCCATCACTAGTCTGAATGTCCTGTCTTTCTTTTCCTGTTGTTTGTGCTGTTAAACAGGTAGCGAGGTCTCAGAACAAAGAAGTTTCTAAGCCCTTAGAGGGGTTTAACTTCTTTGGCACCAACACCCGAGAAGAGGCAGCTGTACACGATGATGAGAACGAAGAGGACGAGTCAGAAGAGGAACAATCTGCTGTCACACAAAAACGGAAACATAGCAACAAGGATGAATCGTTGAGCAAACCGATGAAGAAACAGAAAGCGAATAAGGAGGAAACTAATAGTGAGAGCCAGTCCTTTTGACACTTCACAGAACAATTTTATAGAGTTCATGCCATTTTATTCATTATCAATCTCTGACCTGCTGCTGTAGAATCCTAAACCCAGCCAGTATCGAAGACCTGCTTGTTTAGATCTGCATTTGCTTGTCTTACTTTTACCTTATTGCCGTATATATTGCTACATAGATGCAGAAAACAAGACTGATGGTGGTGAGGAGGAAGAACCCGAAAACAGGGGGATTCAGTGGCTGTCATCACAAGACAAGAAGGCAAAAGGCCCTAAGACAAAGGCCAAAGACAAGCTGTCACTGAAGAGATTAAAACAGCTTCACAGTGAGAAGGTAGGAAAATCTCTCTGTCTTTGTTTTTTTATGATTAAAAACAAGTTTGAGGGGATGTTTAATATCTTCAGCAGTATCTCAAACTAAGGATGGGCAGTATGATGATATTTAATGTTATCGTGATCAGTGATGTTACCATAGCATATTGTGGATATTGTTAGTGCATGTAATACAATGACTAATGTTTCATTAAAGAGAGCAACATTAGTCCTTTTTTAATGGAATTTAGTGCAGCGCAGTATGTGAATAAAAAATAAATAAAATATCATTATTAGGGCTGACCTAAGTTGTTTGAATACTCAAGTACTAAAGTTATTTTGGTTTTCCGTTCTCTATTTAGCGTGCAGAAGGTTCGTAAGATTGTAGCCTAAAATTAATGTAATCAATAAAGGCCTTTATTAATAGTAATTGTTAGTAGTAATTTTTTTTGTTAATATAAAAGTGTTTATAGCTGGTTTAATTGAATGCTTTATAAATTAATGACAGCTATCCACATCAACTCAGAGCATAACAAACTGCTCCTCTCTCTACATAGCCAGTGAAGCTAAAAGATGGGTGGGAACACTTTCAGTTATCAGACTAAAAGAAAAATGCTCAGTGAACATTTTGTGATAAGAGGCTGGTATACCATGAAAGCACGAAAAGTTTGATGAATCATCTCATATATGCAAATATAGTGATCCTTATCTGAGAACTGCCACGCATTCAGTCCACGCTGCCTTCAGCTCATCTCCGTCACACAGCTGTTTCAGGCAGGAAGATCAACAGCCCTAACTGTGATGTGTATTGTGGATAGTGTGTAAAATGTGTTCAAGTATTGTGATTTTTTTTTTTAAAATCATACTCCTTGTCCTTTTCTCTGAGACACAATCTATAAACGTCCTTCTTTTCATCTGATGAACCTGTGTGCTTGTTTTAACTGAATGTTTATTTCAGGTCAATCAGATCAGGCACAGTAACAGGATAAATGTGCATGGCACAGATGTCCCAGACCCTCTTAGCACGTTTGAAGAGCTTCAAAAGGAATATGGGCTGGACCCAAGGATCATTCAGAACATCAAAGCAGCAGGCTTCCAAACGCCCACACCCATTCAGATGCAGGCCATACCACTTATGATGCATGTAGGTTGATGTCGGTCAGTTATTTCTATATAGATAACTGCTTTTAAATATTTATCTGTATTTATCATTTCTTATTTCTCTGTTGTGCGAAAAGCAGAATTGCCAAGACTTTAGTACAGATTTACGAGTACTGGTTTACTTAAAGTACAGTTTAGTTATGTTTAAAAATTCAGATAACATCCTGGGATTTAACAGTTTTGTTTTCTATGTTTTAGAGGCGAGAGATCCTGGCATGTGCCCCTACTGGCTCTGGTAAAACCATGGCCTTCTGCTTGCCCTTGCTGGCCCACCTCCGCCAGCCACTCAACAAGGGCTTCAGGGCCCTCATTGTAGCTCCTACCAGAGAGTTAGCCAGCCAGGTGAGATTTTATCACTGATGGTACAGTTTGGTATAACTGCTTTCAGTTATTGGTAACGCTATAAAACTGTGAAACTGACTTGCATTTTTTCTTTATTTGGTTGTGTACTTGCTTGTAGACACACAGAGAGCTGCTCAAACTATCAGAGGGAGTGGGCTTCAGAGTTCACATGATCAACAAAGGAGTGGATGCAGCCAAAAAATATGGTCCCAAGTCAGCTAAGAAGTTTGGTAAGTCATCATTCCATAATCCTTCAAGAATCAGTGCTGAGGAAATTATGTTCTGCTTGTTTATCAGACATGCAACCTTGTTGCCTTTTGTTTTGAGTGATGCAAATGCCATTCACGTGAATCGTGTAGGATGTTGTAGATCTGATGAGTTTTTGTCCTATTTTTGCAGGCCCTCTAGTGGTCTTTCCAATGACTCTAATATTTTTTATTAATATAATCAAATGAAATATTTTCCCCCCCTTACTGTGTTATCAAATGAACTAGGACACAAACCTCTGTGTGTGAAATATTGTGATTCTGTGTGGAGCTGCTAACTCATTGCTGAGGGAGGAAAAAGGAGGGGTGAAAACTCCCTGCTGTGAAAGCTATTTACACCATTTCACACAAACAGAGATGCCTAAATGAAACAGACAGCATTACTTTAGCTTTCTTCATACCTTCAAACCTAACAACTACCACAATATTTATGTTCATTAAAAACACTTTTCCAAATGTTTCCTGCTTGCACATTTAAGAAAGGCGAAAATGCAGTTTGCTTTTGTTTTTTTTTAATAATACACATTTCTATTTAAATATATTCTATGAGTTATTAAAGACAAACAGTAGCTAAAGAGAAAAATAGGTCAACTGAGGGACCTCCTCCAAAACAGGCCTTTTATGGCTACTAAAAAGGAGGTTATTTTGGGAAGGGGGGGATCTACTGCTAGTAGAATATTCTGAGGAGGAAAACCCTCCTCTTCCCCAAGCACAGCAGCAGTTTACACTAATTATTAGGCCAACCCACAGATACAGTATTTGCTTTTGATTGGACAGTCAGAAATAAGATATTTCTAAAAAGTGAAAAGACAGCCTTGATTTGTAAGCAGTGAATTAATTTCATTATCTCACATTCAGATTTAGTTCTTCAATAGCTTTCAAACAGTGGCCAAAAAGGCTCATAGATTATCATTAATTGCAACCAGGACAATCAGCTAACACTTTACCTTTGTCTGAAATTGATTTTGTTAATTTCTGTGAACTGTGGACCATTATGAGAGCTTAGCAGCCCTCTACAAATTACTTTGCAAAAACCAGTCACCAGGGCCCTAGCATGATGTGTCGTTTTGAAGCCAGTAGAGTATAAATAATGTCCATAGTGGCCTTGTTTATAATAACGTCCCAAAAAGAAAGATCTCTGCCCAGTTTGTACAAATTTATCGTTAGACTTTGGTATGGTAAGCAATGGATTTTTAACAAATACTTAGAAAATAGTGGAATTTAGGACATGACTTTACTTGGATAGTTGCATAGCTGTTGAACTCGATAAGCCGTATAAATCAACTATAGAATTCCACAGTAATTACCGCTAAATTGTAGTCTCAGAATCAACCAGAATTATGGTAAAGTCATTGTTGGACCCTGCTATAGGGTATGGTTTCTGAACTTTTGATCCTTTTTTTTTTTTTACTGCTCATGAATGTTAATGTCTGGTTTATTTGACAAATCTAACCTTTTTTTCTCAGATATACTGGTGACTACTCCTAACAGGCTGATCTATCTGCTCAACCAGGACCCACCGGCAGTTGATCTCAGCAGGTGAGCTGCAAAAACAGATGCACAGTAATCACTGAATCAAACACTCTAACAGAACAGGCTCTTTATGCACGTGCTTATGCTGATTAAGCTGTATTTTTGTCTGTGATGCTGTTAAGGTTTAACTGTAAAGGTTACTTTGCTCTCTTGCTTGCAGTGTGGAGTGGCTGGTGGTGGATGAGTCTGATAAGCTTTTTGAAGATGGCAAAACTGGCTTCAGGGATCAGCTGGCCACAATCTTCCTGGCCTGCTCCTGTCCAAAGATCCGCCGAGCATTCTTCAGTGCCACCTTCACCACAGAAGTTGAGAAGTGGTGCAAACTCAATCTGGACAACCTTGTCTGTGTTAACATTGGACCCAGGTACACAAATGGATGTTTATTTTATATTAACAACAATTAATTGATGAAGTTGATTAGTTATTGATTATGGAATAAAGGCAATGTGTCATTTACTTAGAGACAAAGCGCCCTAATGTTCCATATCTTATAATATACACAGTCGTTCAGACAGATTGCAATAAACTAAAAAAATGTAGGGGGGGCCCAATATGTGTTTGTTCCACCATAATATAAGAAATGGCTTGTTGAACAGATGAAACTTTGAATGATGGCGATGTTGTGATGATTGCTAAGTTTTCTTGCTTATTTCTAAGTAACACCAGCACTGTTTTGGCTTCTCTGATGTCTAATTTTATTAAGCTCATTTACCTGCCATGTTTCTGTCTGTAGGAACTCTGCTGCAGAGACAGTAGAGCAGGAGCTTCTGTTTGTAGGCGCAGAAAACGGCAAGCTGCTCGCCATGAGGGACTTGATTAAAAAGGTTGGCGAGATTTGAACATTTTAAAAATCAAGGAGAGAAGAATTAATAATAGCTGATGTGAAAACCAAAAGACACACATGCACAAAAATAGGTGTGCATTAAGAATTTTGGTACACATCATGGCCAAAAGTAAATGGATGCTTTACTATGGCTACTATGGCTGCTGTTTTTTTGGTACACCAGAACAATCTACCTAGCTCTACCTAGCACTCACTACCCAGTTCAAAACTGCCTCTGTTGGTCACTATGCGCAATGCCAACCATCGATTGGAGTGGTGTGAAGCACAGCGCCATTGCACTCAGTGGGAGCACATTCTATGGAGTTATGAATTGTGCTTCCATCTGGAAGTCTCATGGATGAATCTGGGTTTGGTGGATGGCAGCTCTAGCTCATGGTTTGGGCTAGAGCTGCAACAACCAGTTGATGTTATCCATAAGGTTGGTATGGTGTGGTGGGTAACACCTTTGCCCTCTATGCTGTAGACTGGGCTTCAATCCCCTTGCTGGGCAAGCACCCTACACTGTACCAATAAGAGTCCTTGGGCAAGACTCCTAACACTACTTTGGCCTGCCTGTAAAAAAAAAAAAAAAAATGACCACATTATAAGTCGCTCTGGATAAGAGCGTCTGCCAAATACCATAAATTTAAATGTCATGAATGAAAAACTTTGGCAACAAATTGTGTTTTCAATTAGTTGTCATGATGACATTTGTGTGCACATTTACATCACTTGAATGAGAGCAGCGGAGACTACAGTACAGGGTTTATGCATGATTTATCTAGATAACACATATTCATGACAGAAAAGCTCAGTGTGGTGAATAACTGCTAAAACCGCAGTAAAAGTGTAGTCAAAAGTTAAAAACAGTGTGGGTTCTATTTTGGTTTTGCAAGATAAACACAGTTGGCTGAAGGGATGAGCTGCATGGCTAAATTATACTGATTTGTTGCCGATGCTTACAGATCTGCATTTCCACATGGATACAGATTTTTTTAAACGCGTATTTTGGCTTCCTGCTTGCACAAAAACAGTGTTTTAGGTTGCTGAGGCTTTGGAAAATACTTTCCAGGGTGGAGATTTCAAAAATTCTGTTTTGAACGTTTTAATGTGTGTTATAACAGCAAAGCATATTGATGCTCAAAGTGTAAAAACAAGGTGTTCCATTAGCACATATGGATGCACTGTTTGTGTGTCCACATACTTTCGGCCATGTAGTGTACAGTAGTCTGTAGTACAATTTTTGGAGAATCTGGATTCCAACCTTCTGTAACCCTGAAATATTTTTGCAGGGTTTTATGCCCCCAATGCTGGTGTTTGTACAGTCCATTGAACGAGCCCGAGAGTTGTTCCACGAGTTGGTGTATGAGGGCATTAATGTGGA
>JAILXH010256617.1:0-10635 GCA_023558415.1 Piaractus mesopotamicus
GAGAGAGAGAGAGAGAGAGAGAGAGAAAATCATCATGCTTTGGAGCAGCATGAATGAGTGCGTTGCTGAGAAGGCTGATGTAGCATGTCTTTAAAATGTTAACTACTCTAGAAATATTTCTCTGACAAACTAACATGTTGGCATATCGTCCACTAAGGAGAAAAGATGTCTACGACAAGACCTCATAAGCATAATGTCTTGTACCATTTAGCCATAGTTCTAGATCACATCTGGAGAGGCAGTCTTCCTTTCATCCAGCACAAAAATGACTAATTTTCCTTGGCTTTCTGGAATAATACAACATGTTAAATGTTTGCCTCTGCTTGCTGCTAAATTTTTGCAGTACTTTTACTTTTTTTTATCCCTGTAAAACCAGTGCTATCACTTAAAAGAGTAAGCCTCCAGTTCCAGCCCTACCTTAATTTTGGCTGAAGTACCTTTTTTTTGTCATTTTTTCATGTTTTTCCCCCCACCCCGCAGTTAACCAGATACTCGTTTATTAACAAGTGTAGAAAACTAAAGCATTTTAGATGTGTCTATAATGACAGACATTGACAATTAAGTTACAAGAAAATAGATATATGTAAATATATACAGTTCAAAGCCAGACAAACAACTGATCTACCAAACAAAGATTGTGTGGGTTTTTCAGATTCCATGGCGATCGACAGTGGCGTAGCTATGGCAACATAAACAACTCTACAACGGCAGGCAGTGCTGGTGCAAAACACTTGGCACTGGCAACAGAAACACAGGTCACAGCTCAGCCATATACCTTTGAACCGGGATTGTAAAGATGGAGACACGGAAACCTTGTCGCCAGGGAGCAGACATACCCACTCAGTGTATTCCATAACTGACTTGTGAATAACAAAGCAGCAAAGCGCTGCTGTTCAGCTGTAAGTTAAGTACAAGTCATAGTTTTTGTCCTCATCTCTTTTTCAACAACAGTCTCTGTAGCACAGCGACAGCAGGAATCACATCAGAGGCTAACGCATCCAATGAGCGCACATTTCGAGTTTGACGTCTTGTTTGTCCGGTTGAGCTGTAGTTAAACGTCCTCTAAAGCCAGACATACACTGTACGATTTTAGAAATCTTGTTCTTTAGTGACTTGCATTGTACATTTGAATAGGCCATTTGAATACATTTGAATATCATGTACAGACAAAGCCTAGGAGTTATATGTGAAACGTAGCCTCTACTGACAACTCTGTGTGTGGACATTTTCAAATAAAGCTATTTAATTCAAAATAACACGCTGTGCATCCTGGTACAGAGCAAAGAGAAACAGAACAGCGCTGCTAAGCTAGGCGGTGATGTACACAGTAGGACAATACGGTCTCTCTGAAACCTGTTTCACAAACAAACAAACAAACAAACAAACCACCATATTAACGTCACCTCTTACACGTATTCTATTCTGTAAAACAGAGTAAAGTCAGCATAGATGGACTTTGGTAGTAAATGTAAATTTTTTTTTCCAACTTTCGTTTAGTTGTACTGCATGTCTCCCTGTGTGTTTAAAACTGGCTAAAAATCACACAGTGTATTCCTGGCAAGAATCTGCCAGGACGGACTTTTGTTTATTAGTGTGGCAAAGTACACTTGGCTTACGTCAAAGTAGGCATCGGAATGTTGATATTGGTGAATTTTTATGAGTACGAGTACGCCTGATACCCAATACCAGCGCTGGTATCGATGCGTCCCTAAATGGTAACAGCCCCCAGTGATGCTAAAAACTCATTTACCACCAGTTTACAAACGCAATCATTTATTTATTTCTTCAAGGAAGATTCTAGTATTACCATATGTGAACATCTGGACTTCTAATGTTTGGTGATGTGACATTTTACGTTAATACCACATTTCTTGTACCTAACATGTAGATTGCTGTAGAAATGCTGCTACTGGGCTGCACAGGTTGAACATGCTAGATGTTGCAGGCAGATAACATGCCTGTATAAAAAGCCACTCATATGCCACCTTGTATATTTTAGGATGTCCTCAGACCACAGGTTTCAGACAAAACAACTTCTAGTTTCAGGAAAAAACACGAGTAAAGTATGTGTCTGAGCCCACATACAAACATAATGTCACACCAGCCGCTTCAACAGCAACAGGCGAAATGGCTTCAAAGAACGAGGCATAAAGCTAAGCTATGAGACCTTGGACAGTAAGTTTGTGGGACATACGTAATTTCATTCTTTGTAGCCACATTAATTACAAGAGGGCAACACACTAAAAACACTTACTGAATTGCACATTTCTTATGTTCTTTCATCTGACTCACATGCTAACACTGTTCTACAGCTACAGCAATACTAATGTTCCTTATGAGGTTTGCAATGTTAGCATCAAGCTAGCAGTACCTCAGAAAAGATTGCTGCTAATAAGTCAACATCCTCTCTTTAATATTACAACCCTGTTTCCAAAAACGTTGTGCAAAATGTAAATAAAAACATATTTAATTGAAAATCTCAAATGTTCAAACTGGGACATTTATTGTTTTTTGATAAATATATGTACATTTTGAATTTGATGCCAACAACATGTTTCAAAAAAGTTGGGACAGGGACAACAAAAGGCTGGTAAAGTTGTGTAATGATAAAAAAACAAAAACAAAAAACAAACAAAAAAAAATTGGTAACAAGTCAGTAACATGATGGGGTACAAAAAGAGCATCCCGCAGACGCTGAGTCTTTCAGAAGTAAATATGAGGAGGGGTTCACCACTCTGTGAAAGACTGTGCGGGCAAATAGTGCAACAATTCAAGAATAATGTTTCTCAATGTAAAATAGCAAAGAACTTGGGGATTTCAACATCTACAGTACATAATAACATTAAAAGATTCAGAGAACCTGGAGAAATCTCTGTATGCAAGGGACAAGGCCAAAAACTAGTATGTGCTGGCCGTGATCTTCGGGCCATCAGGCAGCACTGCATTTAAAAAAATAAATAAATAAATAAAAAAAACACAACCCACAACAACCACAGACATGATTCTCTAGTGGAAAAATCACTGCATGGGCTCAGAAACACTTCTGAAAAACACTGTCTATGAAAACAATTCCTCGCTACATGCATAAATGCTAGTTAAAACTCTAAAATGCAAAGAAGAAACTGTATATAAACATGATCCAGAAACCCTGACACCTTCTCTAAGCCCGAGCTCATTTAAAATGGACTGAGGGGAAGTGGAGAAGTGTCCTGTGGTCAGACAAATCAACATTTAAAATTCTTTTTGGAAATCATGGACACTGCGTTCTCCGGGCTAAAGACCACTCAGCTTGTTATCAGTGCACAGTTCAAAAGCCAGCATTCATGATGGTATAGGGGGGCATTAGTGCACATGGCATGGGTGACATGCACATCTGTGAAGGCACCATTAATGCTGAAATGATATATACATGTTTTGGCAACATGTGCTGCCAACCAGACAACTTCTTTTTCAGGGAACGCCCTGCTTATTTCAGCAAGACAATGCCAAACCATATTCTGCACGTATTACAACAGCATTGCTCCGTATTAAAAGAGTTCAGGTGCTAAACTGGCCTGTCTGCAGTCCAGACCTCTCACCCACTTTAAACATTTGGCGCATTATGAAATGAAAAATACAGCAAAGGAGACCCCGAAATGTTGAGCAGCTGAAAACCCTATGTTAAGCAAGAACGGGAAAACATATCACTTTCAACACCACAGCAATTGGTCTCCTCACTTCCCAAATGCTTACAGAGTGTTGTTAAAAGAAGAGGTGATAAACAGTGGTAAACATGCCTCCGTCCCAACTTTTTTGAAACGTGTTGACATCAAATTCAAAATGGGCATATATTTTTCAAAAAACAATAAAATTTCTCAGTTTCAATATTTGATATGTTGACTATTTTCAACGAAATATAGGGTTTAAATGATTTGCACATCATTGCATTTTGTTTTTATTTACATTTTGCACAGCGTCCCACCTTTTTTGAAAACAGGGTTGTAAGAATGCTCATACTAGATGTAAACAAGTCTCTTCTAACAGGTCAAACAACTGTGAAAGTCACCTCAGAGGCAGCACTGGGCTGGAAGTAATCATGCATACTCGCATTTCTATAATTTGGGGGCTCTATCTTGTGCAATGGGCAAACCTCAACAGCATTCTCATCTGGCTCTGATACTTCTGTGCACTAATGCTTTTATTTCTTGATGTTTCTAGCAGTTAAAACAAGAAAGTACCCTCAAGCCTCTCAGAACCAACAAAATTGTCCAGACAATAGTTCCTTTGAAAAACATGCTATAAGTCAAAATATTCAAATGATGAGAGTGGTTCATTGAAGCTGAAGAGCAGCAGGCCTTATCTCGCCCTTCTTTCAGTTAGTCAAATTGAGTGGAACAAACAGCTGCTCGTTGAGAGGTCATTTGGTGTGAGAGTGGAGCGCTGCTACTGTGGCATGAATCATCCTCATGCGATTGTGTGCCAGGCAGCACGACAGGCCACACAAAAGAGCTCCATTATCTTAATGCATTTCCACTACAGATCAGGATTTTCTCACTTCTCATAGACCTCTGTCAGCAGAGAGGGAGGCATGTGTATGAATGAAATATGACTGGGTACGAGAGGCAGAGAGAGGGAGAAAGAGGGAAAAACCCTTCCTAGCCTGAATTTCAGTGCCAAAATTGAATGAAGAGATTAAGTTTCTTTCATAATCTCAGAGGATGACAAAAAGGAAGTGAGACCTAGCATGAGTTGAGAAAATGAAGTAAGGACCCGAAATGAAGAAATCAATTAAATGAATATCAACATGTTTATTAACAATAATGAAACAATGAACAAATCACAAATAGTACAATAAGTAACAAGTTCAGCAACACCAACAATGTATAGTAACTGTATCCACGTCCAAGCACAACTTTCAAAGCCATAAAAAATATCCAATACGACTCTTTCAAACTTGTCATCAATCATTCCTCCTCCAAAAGGTCGCAATGATGATATGAAAACAAAACAAATTGCCTATAATATAAGCGCCGTCACATGCGTTATTGAGCTGATACTTGACTGAACCACAGTGCAAACAAAGGTTTTTATTAATAAAGTAGGTCTGTTTTATTTATACAAAATATATGATCTTTAGGACTGTATACATACATATACAGGCAAAAAAATTAAGTTAAAAAAATAAGCAAGAATATATGAAACAAGCAATAAGCCACGAGAAGCCATGTGCTACTGCGATATCATCAGGAGAAAGGGTGTTCTTCTGCACGACGCAAACGGGAACAAAAGAACATTCGTCATCCATCACCGTATACTGTGGCCATTTCATGAACTTTTTAACTTTTTGTCGTATAATAACGAACATATCATAACCTAGCACTGTATAATGCAAAAACCTCTTTTTCATTTGGGATTCAGTAACATACATACTTAACCAGTCGTGCACTTTTGACTGTAGATGCTAGAATTTCAAACCTTTCATAGCACATTCTTCAGGGAGTATGGAGCTGTTTGAGATTCAGCCTGGGTTTGATGCTAACAATAGCTACTTAAGGCAGATCTAACCAAAATGGATATTTAATGGCATATAAGCCATTAAAGGGACATTCTTCACAGTGAATCATATTGTATTTACATTCAAGTACACAATATTAATAAAGGAGTTGTTTAGCATGTTGGCTGTCTTTAAGCCCGTTAGCTAGCTGACCGGCCTGGTTCTAGTTAAGAACATAAGATGTCAGCCCATCAGTTTAAATAAAAAATGGGTTCTTTCTTCATCAGAACACTTGGTGGTCCCTGTGAGCAGCATTACAGTCAAAATGTATTCCATTAACAGCACAATCCAATAATAAGTTCAGTTGTTGTGAGATGGTCATAGGTGTGCTTATATAAGTAGAGTATTTTACAACGGCTCCAAATGCGGCTCAATCAGATTTTAGGACCCGAAATATCTATTTCATAAATCATCCATTGTTTAATCTAAAACGGCCCCAGCCTCGTATTAGAATTCCGGCATAGTGCCAGAGAACTTTAAGCCATGGGTCCTAACTACACTGTTCAGTGACTTGTTTAATATTTTTCAAGCCTTTAGAGGTAGGAATAAAAGTTAAAACTCTGTACCTTGGTAGCTATTTTCTCTCCCCAGACATGATCCACAACAACACACACTTTAATAAAATAGTTTTTAAGATATAGAGAATCACTTTTTAAGATTTTATTTACCATGAAATGTGACACAAAGAGCTGCTGACTGGCCTGTCTGTGAGAATGTGGACTGAAAGAGAAGGCCAGCAGCCTCTATTGTGTAGCTCCGTCCACACAGACAAAGCCCAAGTCTGGAGTCTCCTAGACACTCCTGCAGTCTGCAGTGCAGTGCTACTGAAAGAGCTATGTAGTTTCTATTCTGACTGCTGCAGCCCCACTGACCCCCAGCCTGTCCAGTCACACAGCAGACCCCCATTCAGCCCAAAGTCACAATCAAGAGCATCAACCCTGCCCCCACAAACTCACTCACTAAACTGAACTAAACTGTGTTAGATTCCCCTAAATAGTAAAACCTGAGAACAACAACAACAACAACAACAACAACAACAACCTTCAAAACATGAGGGACTAAACATTTCTTTTCAATTCACTATTTGGCAGGTGTCCAAAATAGATCAGTGGATGCCCAATGAACACAAATCTGTGGTCAATAAAGGGAAAATACAGAGGTAGTGGAAAGCACAGTGGGGAAGTGTGGCTGACCAGTCACCCCAAAGCTTCCTCTTCTACCTCATTTCAACCAAACACTCTCACACTAATCACCAACATACACAGGTTTCAAACTTTTGTAATGACTAAACAGCAATACATACTGCACTGTGTACCCTATACTGCATTTTGAAGTTTTAAATGCATCTTTATGAAAAGGTGATGAACTGAGGAGGGTTTTACTCTAAATGTTAGAAAGCACAGGGACCAACAGATATGAAACATCTGTAAACAACAAACCAATTTTTAGGAGCTAAAATTCCAATAAATAATTATTCAATCTGGCAAAAAATTATAATAATTAAATAAAGACTCAAACAGTTTTAGTTGGTGTTTGTCACTCAAACACTACACTCAAAATCTTAAATAACAAATCTCAGAATCCTTAGCAGTTTGGTGTTCTGTAAATTAGCTCTAATTTTTCACCAGTTATTTCTGTATTTGTTTTAAACCATTAACTTCATGCTAAACCTTAGTCTTGAATGCATTTTCCAAGTTTTGGTTAATTTAACCATGTTGTTTTGCATTCATGTTTACCAGTTCAATCTGTACTGCTGAAATTATGGTAAACAATTGATTCCTGTCTGCTTAATAGTCTCTGGCTGACATTAAAAGCATGAAACATAACATGACCTCAGAAACCTCTGAAATTAGCTACTCTACTAACACATCTGTTCAACATGATACAAAATAATCTTCTGATAAATATAAACCTACCAATACATCTGAAGAACCTTAATATCAGCAGATTTTTTTCAGGCAACAGATATATCACTCAGGCCCTACTAGAAACCTTCCAAATAGGAGAGCTGCCCAAGGTTTTTTGTTTAAATAAGGCAGGAGGAAGGAGGCTGCGCTAGAGAGATGTGTGGAAGAGGTCTGACCTCAGTAAACTCAGAACAGCTGGTGATTTCCTGAGCTGGCCTTTCTGAGCACGCAGTCTCCACTCCGTCTTTCAGCTACCTAAAAGCACAGAGACGTTCTACTCTCTAAATAAAAGGAAGTAAGGTGAATTAAAACAGCCTGAGAACTTTCCATGCTGTACTACAAATGCTGCTGCTGCATATTTTTGTGTGTATGTGTGCGTGTGCACGCACTTCTTACCCTCCTCCTCTCCTAACCCTCAGCCCTCAGGCTAAACCACTGACCAAACATCAACCCACGCCCTCCCCAGGGCCTGCGCTGCATTCCTGGCCGCTGAGCAGCCATGTCGCACAGCGCGTAGGACAAACACGTACATTGTTGTGTGTTAAAACGTCCAACGACCTTGTCTTGGGAGTGCGCCGAGTGTGTGCTTGTAGCTTAAGCGTTAGGTGTACACCCACTTCAGCAACGACCACAGGAAGCTTGCTCGAAGTTTGTATTTGCGTCAAGTTAAAATAATCTGTATGCTGCCAAAACCAGACGTGGTCTGGTCGAAGGCCATAATGTCACTTTTGATGGTTCAAGAATGTTTGTAAATATGTTTGTAAATATGAACGTTGGCTATATTTCTGGGTGGATAAAGCAACCAGTGGCAGGAGCAGCAAGTTTTGTGTAGCAGTGAATATAAACAAAATAGATATGAAACAAAATAAGGTCAATAATAGTAGAATACTGTTGTGTTTGAGACTGCCATGTCAAATATTTGGAGGAAAATATGGCTTACAAAGTGTGTGCTTCGGATGTCCAGTGTGCTTAAGTGTGCAAGTTGTGATTAAATAACGCTCAAAGAAGTAAAAGGACTGGTATAAAATCATGTATCAGGGCAGTAATGCCAGCATTTTCCCCCCAAAAGTACACTACATGGGCAAACGTATTTGGACACACTTCTTAATCATTGAATTCAGGTGTTTCATTTAGTCCCATTGCCACAGGTGTATAAAATCAAGCACCTAGCCAAGCAGCCTGCGTTTACAAACATCTGTGAAAGAATGGGTCGTCGTAAAGAGCTCACTGAATTTGAGTGTGGTACCATCATAGGATGCCATTGTTGCAACAAGTCAGCTCTCGAAATTTCTTCCCTCTTAGATATTCCACAATTAATTGTGAGCAGTATTATTGAACAGTGAAAGGATTTAGGAACCACAGCAACTCAGCCATGAAGTGGCAGACCACGTAAAGTTACAGAGCGGGTTGCCGAGTGCTGAGATGCATAGTGCATTAAGAGTCACCAACGCTCTGCTGACTCAATAACTGCAGAATTGCAACCCTTCACTGGCATTAACATCAGCACAAAAACTGCTCCAAGAGCTTCATGGCACAAGTTTCCATGTCCAAGCAGCTGCATGCAAGCCTTACATCAACAAGCACAATGCCCAGCATCAGATGGAGTGGTGTAAAATACGCCGCCACTGGACCCTGGAGCAGTGGAAACATATTCTGTGGTGTGACCAATCACGCTTCTCTATCTGGCAGTGATGAACGGGTCTGGGTTTGGTGAATGCCAGGAGAACATTTCCTGTCCGACTGCCCTGTGCAAACTGTAGTTTGGTGGAGGAGGGATAATGCTATGGGGTTATTTTTCAGGGGCTGGCCTAGACCCCTTAGTTCCAGTGAAGGGAAATCTCAATGTTTCTGCATACCAAGACATTTTGGACAATTGCATGCTTCCAACTTTGTGGGAACAGTTTGGGGAAGACCCTTTTCTGGTCCAGCAGGACTGTACCCTAGTGCACAAAGCAAGGTCCACAAAGGCATGGTTGGATGAGTGTGGTGTGGAAGAACTTGACTGGCTCGCACAGAGCCCTGACCTCAACCCCAATGAACACCTTTGTGATGAACTAGAACAGAGATTGCGAGCCAGGCCCTCTTGTCCGTGTATGACCTCACAAATGCTTTTCTGGATAAATGGGCAAAAATTCCCACAGACACACTCCAGAATCTTGTAGAAGAGTGGAAGCTGTTATACCTGCAAAGGGGGAACAAACTTATTTTGGGCTTCCATCGTTTTGTAACAGTGCAGAACATCCAGTGAAAAATGCACTGCAATAAGTAATGTACAAGTGTGTACAATCAATGAACCCTACCAGAAAGGTGTACCGCATTGTTTGGTTTGAAGATTCACGCACAACTTTTCTAAGGAGGATTACTATGCCCAGCTACAATGGCAGTGTCTCCACAGCCCTCTCTTCAGAGCCGTTACAAACGTAGGAAAGCTCTTCTCATATGTGCGGTGAAGCACAATGGTTATAGTGGGCTGGCAGCATTTACAGTGTTTATGTGATGGAATCTGCTGCCGCACAGCAATAAGCAAACCTGTATGAAGTGATCAAAACCATTTACAAATTACAAACTGTTCCCTACAACAAGTGTTCTACATACTAATCCATATTTACAAATGTAGGCTATAGTGATTAAGAGACCATTTCACTGCACAGGTCTGTTTGTCTACCTAACCAAACAGAAAGCCAAATGCATCTTCAGAGGCAGCACTACTGTGAAGGACACTGTGCATACATTAAGCAGGAGGTCTGGTCTAGACACAATCACACATATTGGTTTCCTTTCTGTGAAGAAAAACAAGATGCATGTGGTCAAGCTGCTACAAAATCTTAAATTGAAAGAACGAGGCCAGGCAAGAATAAAGAACAAAGGGAGTAAGAAAATGAACTCAAGCAAGACAACAAATTATCTCCCATTAAAGAGGTCACTGATCTTTTTTCTTCCCTTGGTGTTCTCCACCCTCAGCAACAGAGACAGCACACTTCTCCTGCTCCCACATAAAAACGTGACCTCAGGCGCCAACATGTCTCTGTGAAGTCAGCTCTATTTAATAACACAACGTGAGTCATGGGGGATTCCCAATGAGCTTTCTCTACCTACTTTCTCACCCTTTCCTTAGCCTAAACAGTCTGCCTACCCTCTGAGTAAGCAATTGCTGACACACACACACACACACACACACACACACACACACACACA
>JAILXH010256622.1:35553-48428 GCA_023558415.1 Piaractus mesopotamicus
TTGCTCTTATGCTGCGTTCCTAACAAATGGGAGCTTCATGAATCTAAGTGTTTGTACAAATTCAGCTGTTTGAGGTTGAAAAAATGGATGCTCACAGTTTGCCAGCAGTTGTTTGTCTGCTGTATATAAAAGGCTCTTAGAAGGTGTTTGAGCATATGGTTTATAAAGTGCTTCATTTACTTTAATGCGGATATAGACTTTAGCGATTCACTGTTAATACACTGCCCACAAACTGTGGTCAAAAGTCGTAGAACAAAATTGTAAGCGCTGTAATTTCTACATGCTGAAACTAAAACGAATAAGCATACCCTTTATCAAAATCTGTAACACTGTATATACACAGGACAAGCTGGGCAGCAATCATTTTGGTTTAGTGGTGGCATATCTAGAGTCAAATGTGTACACTCAAATTCTTGGTCAGCTTATCTCTGGTTGGTTTATGAGAAAGTAAATCAGTGCCATTTATTACAGTCAGTCTCTGCATTTATTCTTTCTTGCAGATTCATCCACATATGCAGACATTATTTTATCATGTTCATTTGGAGATGCATATGTTTAATTACTTAGAATGCATTCAATTACAGAATCACTCAAATAAGACGACACATAACCTGTATAAATAATAATATTCCAATAGATAAGAGATTAGATGCTGCATTTAAACATCAGAAACATTTATTCCAGCTGCCCCTAGAGGTCACTGACAGCCATTATACTGTTACCACGTCCATCTCCACAGGAGAGGAGAACAGGCACGTTTGTCTAACACTTCTGGAAAACAGCTGTTATTTATGAAAACTGTGTACTTTTATTTTGAACAAATTGTGCTTTTACTGAAAGAATTTAAAGAGCCCATAACTTCCACTTTCTTATGTTTTTTCTGACAATGTTCATGTAGATTTATGTACCAAAAACAATCATTATTCATTTTACATAGAGATTTTACAACCTATCTTTACCATTCAGGATTAAACAGGCTGTTTTTGTTACTGTGCCTTTAATACTGTTATATCGTCACTGTCCAGTGAAAAACAAGCATCTCCGAAGAGGGCAAAAACACTCACACCTTTCAATGTAAGTCAATGTAAAGAGATTTTGTTCCAAGTGATTTTAAAGCACTTCTATTGGTCTATACCAGGACAGCTGGTATGTTGAAATGATGAAAACTAAAAATTGACAAAAATGGAGATACATGGTTTTCTTTGGCAGTCTGGGCCAAAATATTTGGCATGAATGAGTGGAGCTAAACTGCAGGCTGAACAGGTGGATATATGTAAATGTGTTGTTTTTTGTGACATCACAAAAACAACGAATTCGAAACTGTGTTAGTTCCCATTGTGGAATAAAGCTTTTGGATTTTAACAAGGTTTACATACTACATCAAACTCTTTTATTTAAAAAGGGAAGGAATTTGAGTTTTGCATGATATGGGCCCTTTAAGCTCTCTGAAAAGAAATGTAACTAAAGTTCATTGAATGGCAAATATCATGTAGAAACTTTAGAATGTATGTACGGTTTTACTTCAAAACTAAACATTTACCTGAGTTGCAGTCAGTTTGTGGACATTTCTTGAAATGAAATTGTTCAATGACTTTGACTTTAAGTGAGGTGAAGTGAAAAAGTGAGGCATCAGTCTAACTTCTAAATCTATCTCTTTTAAGTACATGTTACAGTTTGCAGTGTCCAAGAAAATCAGTTTCCAGTCTGATCAGAATAGAGCCACACTAGTCATGGGAAAAGACAGGGGGGCCCAATAGTGGTCATATTTTCCACTCTCACATGGACGTGGAATACGGTTTATCACTCACATCTCAGATGATCTTGAAAAACAAGAAGAACGTTTTTATTTCTAGCATTTAGAATAATAGCTTACAGCCTGCTTTACAACTCCTGGGAAAACCGTGGGCTCCTTGATATTAGGGTTGTGTTAATATTCGTAACATACTGTTCACTCGCCAGTCCATACACTCAAACTATGGAAACTCAGCTACAAAAATAGCCCATTTTGAATCCCTTGTTTTTGTGATGAGGCAGCCAATCAGAACAGAGGTCATTTACATATATCAGTCTTAAAGGCACAGTAACAAAAATCACTATGTTAAAATGAATTGTGATTGTTTTTGGTACATAAACCTACACAAACGTTATCAGAAAAATAAAACATATAATATACCATTCACTCTTCACTCCATACAGTCCATCTGTGGAAACCAAGCTGCCGTTTTGAAATTGTTGTTTTTGTGATGTCACAAAAGCCAACAATTTTACGTGTATCTGCCTATTCAGTCTAAAGCAGTTTAGCACCTCCTACTAACACTAGAGGGTTTCAGCCTCTACTGCTTTTTGAATAAGGCATAATAGAGGGCCAATCAGAAGAAAAGAGATTCTTTACATACAGTTGTATGCAAAAGTTTGGCCGCACTTGGTCAAATGACATGTTTTATACATTTTCTACATGAAAATAAGTTAATGAATATTCAAGCTTCTTTTGTATATTGCTGTTTTTTTGTGTTTGAGTGGGCCTGAGTGAGTGGGCGTATGTAACGTGTCCAGCAATGATGTAAAATGTTGGAAAAGGCTCCAGTGACAAATGACGCTCATGAAGCTCATGAAGCTTGGTGACCCTCTCATGACTCAGATGGAACCCGTGACCTCAATACAAAGGGACCTGATGCAGAACTGACCTCATCCACAGGGAGTCCAGGGAGCTGCCGCTTTCCAGAGATGTGTGCGAGATAGTTTCATGCCAGTTCCAGCGGTGCAGTCAAGCTGCTGTCAACGAGGTTCAAAAAAAGGATTAAATAGAGATCAGGAGTGATAAGATGTGCTGCCCTTTAGATCACACATGCTTCCAGGATAGATTCAACATTTGTTGATGGTTTGGAACTTTCTTCTCCTCGCTGGGCCTTAAAGGGGATTTTTCTAAGAATTGTTTTACTCTGCTCAACCACTTAGATGTAGAGAAAGTCATTCAGAGTGGTTTAATGTGAAATGGTTCATTATAGAGAAACTGACACAGGAACCAGTGAGGGAGCTTTTAGAGGCATTAAACTCTACAGACGTCTGGTTCCTGTGAACAATTGTGACTCGATAAGTTTCTCTAACATGGAGCACATCGTATCAAACCATTTCGAATGACTTTGTTTACGTACTAATGGTTGAATGAAAATCGGTAGAAAAACTTTTTAGATCGTTTTGTTAAACTATACCAGTGGCCACCT
The DNA here is from genome assembly GCA_023558415.1 of Piaractus mesopotamicus. NCBI lineage: Eukaryota > Metazoa > Chordata > Actinopteri > Characiformes > Serrasalmidae > Piaractus > Piaractus mesopotamicus. Next base: position 38,775 of record JAILXH010256622.1, read on the forward strand.
GCTCTGCAGTGAACGGGACAGCTAACATCTTTTTTTGGACGTCTTCTATCACTGCTCATGCAATTTTACACTGACTCAAAGGCAGTAATAATTTAATAAGGTACATAAACCTAAAGCATTAGTCTACGTGGTTGAGACATACACTATGTGGCCAAAAGTATGTGGACGCCCCTCCAAATGATTGAGTTCAGTTGTTTCAGCCACACCCATACACCAACACGTGTATAAAATGAAGCACACAGTCTTAGACAAAAACTGGCAGTAGAATGGCCGCTTTTGCCACAAATCAGTTTCTAAAATATCTGCCTGACTAGACCTGCCCTGGTCAAATGTAGGTCACACAAACTCACAGAGTGGGGCTGGCGAGTGCTGAGATGCGTATCTCATAAAAATCACCTGACCTCTGTTGTATCATTCACTACACAGTTCCAAACTGCCTCTGGAAGCATCATCATCATGGAGTGGTGTAAATGACATCACCACTGGACTCTAGAGCAGTGGAAATGTGATCTCTGGAGTGATGATCACGCTTTGCAATCAGGCAGTCTGATAAATAAATTTGGGTTTGGCGGATGTCAGGCGAACCTATTGGAATGCATAGTGCCAACAATACGGTTTGGTTGAGGAGGAATAATGGTCTAGGGCTGTTTTTCAGTTTTTGGGCTTGGCCCCTTGAAGTGAAGGGTAATGTAAATGCCACAGCATACAAAGACATTTTAGACAATTATAGTCTAGAACTATAAAATAGTCTCCAGAGAAAACTCTTTTTTTTTTTCATATGTAGCACTATTTTATCATTATCAATACTACATATAAGAAGATGTGTGTGATGATTTTTGATAGTAAATAAAATGGCTATATTTGCATTGATCATCACTGTAAAAAAAACAAGCAAAACTGTAAAAAAAACAAACAAAAAAGTCAGTATGTTTCTCAGTAAACCCTTTCACATCACATCATTCTGAATGACTTTGTTTACATTTCACCTACTGAATTATGGAAGCTCTTCTGTGGAATTCCCCTTTCATTAATGTCTTTTTTTAGTGGGTAATCAGAATGACCTTGCTAAGTAACATCAAGTTGTTCTGTCGAGACTCTTCTTGCAAAAAAAAATCTGCTGTGCCAGCTCTTTTGTCAGTGGCCTGCAGCAAAACCACGCTAGTTCTTTATAGGCCTGTGTTACTTCCTCTGCTTTTCTTCCATTATAGACCTACTGCACTGATAGGTAACAGACTTCACCTTTGCAAAAGACTCGTTTCACTGGCCAGAGAAATGAAAAGGCCATCTGCTAAGAGGGCACTCGTCACAAACTGAACATATACTGAAGAGAACGTGTCTGAAAAATGAAAAGTGCTGCACGATCACAACCACAAAGAATGCAAACTAAAAAAACTTTAGGTAACAGTGATGTGGGTGCTGAGATTATATTACCATTAGTTTGCACTTTTTTCCAGACTAGACTCAACCTTTGACCCTTGAGCTGTTGTCCTTCTTATCAGCTTTTATCTTCAGGAACGAGCCCAACAAAGCACATCATCAGTGGTCACTGTTGCAGGAACACGTCCATTCATTAGTGATATCAGTAAGGTTGACCACTGTTCTTCAGTTCCTGTAGTTGGTCGTATGATGGGCCTTGTAAATACCTCCATTTGAATGGCAGCACATTGTTTATTGCTTCCACCTTGTTCCTGCACTACATGATGCCTTGGCTGACTAATGGAACTTCCAGCAAAGAGTGAACAGTCGAAATTTTAAACGCTACATCCTAACATAATAGAAATATGGGACTAAATAAAAATAGCAATAATCTTCCTTGTTGGGATCCTTAAATTCGCTTGTGCTGATGTTTGTAGTCAATCTGTCAACAGAACGCTGAATTTATGTGAGAGAAAGTCTGAAGATTCTATTTGGCTCTGCTCTTTCTTGAGAGTTTTATGCTCATAACCTTCCTGTTCTTACCATATTTTGACATTCACAAACTGCACATTGTCCTAGAAGCTCCTCAGAGACATAATGGAACATGATCAGTTACAGTCAACTCCAGAATTATTGGCACCCCTGAAGAAACTAGGCAAAAACAATTAGGGGAGCACGGGGAGGAACCTAACGCAGAGCACAAATTAACACAGACTTTTTACATTGTTAAAGAAGGTCAAGCAGTGTGAGCTTCTGACCCCATCACTGCATTTCCTAGCTACGGTCTCCCACCAAAAATCAGAGCGATTCGTCAGCGTTGTAGAGAGATCTGTGCCAAAGACTGCTCTCAGGGCACTGAAGCAAATTTACTGTGAATAAATTTTTTCAACACAAGTTTTTTTCTGGTTACTGAGCTGTTTGTGTAAATCACAAAATCCAACCTTCCAATACCTTAATCACCATCTTGTTGCCTACAGCGTAACACTTTTTTTAAGCATGTGACAAGCTCACAGCAAGTGCTAGTTAGGCATAAGTACAGCCTCTGTACTGGGGGGTTAGTTGTAACACAACGATGCTAAGCCACCTTTAGTAAACAAAGACAAAAGGAAATCTTATCTTTTTGTTCCATATGTTTACACAGATTTTAAGATGAAAAAGAAAACTTCTGAAAACATGGATTTTCTTGTGCTTTGTTAGTATCTTTCAGATGTTAGTATTTTGGTTTTAAATAAGTCTATTCATCAAATTGACACTGACAGATGGATCTATATTTTACTGGTGTGTGATGTTTTTTATTTGCTTTGACACAAAGTCTCATGTCAGTTCTCATATAAAATTTGATGTATGTGTGTATCTATTGATTGAGCTGCCTGTCTATCTTATAGGTATATAACATATAATGCAGTTTGGTTGGAAAATATCACTGTTTCTTACAACGTAGAATTATATTGAATTACCTTTGTTGGCACTAATTCTTCAGACTTTTCCAGCAAGTGTTAAACTGACCCTCTGTCTGTTACAATTAACATTATCTATGGGGTAAATTGTAACATTGCACTTCCTGTCATTTTTGGTGGAAGTGTACGTGAACGGTAGGTGCTAGAAACAAAGTTCAAGTGCTCGTTTGTAGCAGAGATGTCTGTGTTAATTGTATAAAATATGATTATTCCAACTTAATTATATTTAAAGCTATTCAACAAAAACCAAAATGTGCTAAGTTGTGCCCCACTCTACCTATACGATAATCAGTACATATAATAATTCAAAAGTTACAGAAAAATGTTTGGGGAAATTGCTTACCACTTACCTAATAGAAATCATTCCTATAACAGTGATGTTTTAGTTTCAGAATAATATATTCTTTCAAAACCATATTATTAGCACCACTGTAATATTTTAAATAAAACCAAAGAAATTTGCATCTTTGTAGGAAAAAAATCTTTCCTTTTGCAGTTTCCAGGGATTCCACACACATAACTTTCTCTGTCATCCATCAATGTGGCTAAAACCAAACAGCTGTAAACCCAAATTGGACAGAAGGTTGTGGACCTGCACAATCAGGGTGATGATAAAAAAATTCTGAAAGATATGAAACAGCTGAAACTTTGCCACAAAGAGAATACTGCCCCCACACACACTGAGGAGGAGGAACCCAAAGATCAAAACTGCACAGTTTAGCTGAATCTTGGTGTGTCAGATGCCACGTCCATCACCAGAAGCTTCTTGGAAACGTACACCGAAAAAGTCTTTCCTAAAAGGACTCCACACAATAAAGTGCCTGAACTTCACATAATGTCATTGGAATTACAAAAGTAATCATTTGATGTAGTCAGATGAGACAAGAACTGAACTTTCTGGCCTTGCATTCCATCATCACATTTGGAGAAAAAAGGGACTGCATAAAAGGAAAAGCGCCTGACACCCACCGTTAGATATGATAGCGGATCATCAGAAAGCTGAACTTTTCAGAAAGATAATGACCCCAAACACATTATCACAATCCACACAGAAAATGGTTGCAGACCAGTTTTGCAACGTCTCAGTTTGCAGGTTTTAACCTAGTTGAAATCTAGGATGTGTATTGAAGAGTCCACATATGAACAAAAATATTTTGCAACTGTTCTTCATGGAAAGTGGCTCAGTGATGCCATTGTTGTCAGGGCAGGTTTAACCAAATAGTAATAAAAGGGTTTCCCCTATTTTTGAAACCTTACCATATGCTTACTTGTTGTTTGAATTTCATGAGGGGTTTATTTAATTTATTGATTTTAGCTCATTTTCACATCCTGATTATTCTGAAGTTGACTGACACTTCTTTTACCCTACTGGATATTTCTGCCACAATCTCAAATTACAGTGGTCCTGTGAAAAATAAAGTGTATTATAACTCTCAGTAGATGACAAAAAGGGGGTGGGGTCTGTTTACCGTCTTCACTCAGTCATTTTGATAACCTGCTGCTGGAGATGTTCGCTAAATGTATTTAGAGCACAGTGCTGGCCTGAAATGGACAGTGATAATGTCAATGATCGCTACAGCTGGGACAAAATGCTAACATTAGCTAGCTGGTGGAACTAGTAAATCGGAATCGTAAATAACCTCTTGGGGGCAATATGCTTATGGGTCCCTGTTGCCCCTTTTTTTGAGAGGTGTCCTTGCCCCAAGGGTACGCTGCCTTCTCATTTCACTTTAAAAGAACATTTTTTGCCTTTCAAAACCAAATGATTTTTTTCTCCATGGCCTCCCCCATTCTAATAAGCTTTGTTTATTTTAAAAAATCTAAAATTTTCTTCGAAATATAAACAAAGTCATTCAGAACAGTTTGATGTGAAACGCTTCATTATAGAAAAAAAGACTGATTTGAATTTCTTTACAATGGTTATGATAGGGACCAGAGGTCAACACAAATATGGGCATTTTATTTACTATCCAAAATAACCAGTAAATCTCCACATCTTCTGAGTTTTTATATGTAATATTGATGATGGTAAAATAGTGGTGAATCTTAAGGGGACCATACTGTCCTGCGTGTACATCTTTGCAATTAATTGTTATAAAAATATCTTTAAGAGCAAAAGCTTATTTCAAACTATAACAACATAATAACGTAAAGAGGTTTCTACATAATATAATGATGATTGGATGTTGAGGTTGCATTTTTGATCACAGTCCATCTTTGAAATACAGCATGAAAAAGTCACAAAATACAATTAGCAGGTTGTACAGTTACACATAGGTTACTGTTATATATCACTTATGCAGATAGTAAGAAACAGTGAAATGCAATCGTATTTTAGGGAAAAGCCTTAGGATACAGCGGCATCCCCTACTCACCTGTTCAAACAGAGGGATGGTCAGCAGTGTGGGAGCTGGCTTGAATGAAGGTGATAACATCATTCACTCATTCATTCCAGCGACCCTCACACTACAATGAAGTCACATCCACAGGATCTAACCACAGACGGCTTCTTTCAAATGATGCATCTGTGGCTCCAAATCAAAGCCTCCACCGTCATAAAAAATAAATCAAGTTATACGATGTCAGTATATTACTGAATCAGGTACCACTTTAGAATAAGCGCTTACCCTTATAAAGTTTATAATTTATTTAAAATTTGTTTTGTGATGGTTCTTAATTAGGTCATAAATACCTTATGAATGAATAAATAGTTATAGCACATTAATAAAAAGGGCAAAAGTGAACTGTTCTCTCTGATGAACATGAATATGAGATGAAGCTGACAGGTTTAATGCCGACTGAAAAGTAAGATCAGTTACCAGCAACATCTGAGCTTTCTTTGCATTAATTACTGTGTTCCTATTAGGCCAACAACAGGTCACTGTTTCCCCTCTTATGCATGTGTTGTAATGGCTTATTATTGATTTATAAGTTGTGTATGAACTAATTAATAATCACTAAGGAGCTCATTTTAAACCATTCATAAATGCTTTATAAGGGTAGTCTTATTCTAAAGTGGTACCCAAAATCTAAACATAATACAGTACAATGCAAAAGCAAGAGACCACCCTCTATTTGTTTCATTTCTAGTCAAAATGACCATTTCAGCATCAGGAAAAGTGAGAAAACATATATTGAACAGAAAACTACACAGAAGCCTCAATTAATCATTTTTACAGTATTTAGAGCATCTTGTCTTTTACCTTTATTACAGCTCCCATTCTTTTCAGGAGACTCACTTTCAGTTTTCCTCCACCTCCAAAGCTCAGTCTTAGAAGTTCATTGCACTTTCTACTTCTCATGATCCAAACACGTTCAGTGATGTTGAGGTCTGGACTCTGGGGTGGTCAGTCCATTGTTCTGAGAACACCAGCAGCCTCTTTGTTTGATGTGTCTGTCTCCTTTTCTCAGTGAGGCTTCTTGACAGCTACACATCCTTTCAGACCCATAGCGCTGAGTTGTCTTCTCACAGTGGAGGGATGAACATAAACACCTGTGGATTTTTTCAGATCTGAAGCAGCTTGATTTTCTCCTCTCTCTTAAAGATGGAAGCTTTAAGTGCTGTTTATCTGATGGGGCCTGTTTTGGAGGTCTCCCCGGTCTTAGAAGAGCCATTTTCTCTATCTTTTATTTCACAAGTGAATTATCTCACATCTAAAGTCCTCAGAAATATTGGCAGAAAAATGAATAACTTGTACTTAATGGTCATTTTGACCATAAATAAATAAATGAACAGAAGTGTCAGACTTTAGCGCAGTGCTGCATATTGCACTATATTTTTATTATTTGATTTTTGAGCGGGCACAGCCATGGGGCGATGGCACTCACAAGGCTGTTAAGTGCGTTAATCTTGAGAAATGCAGAGAGGTCAGTGAGACGTCAGTGCCCTGCAGGCCCATTAGGTGGATTATTAGGAGGCAGAGAGTGAGGTGCAGGGTCGCAGCAGTAATATTGGCAGAAGTCACTATTAGGGCACGCATGAATGGGAAATAACAACAAAGTTGAGGGCAATTACCTTCTCCGAGGCAGAGCGCGTCAGATCGAATTACCTGCGCTCAGACGTTTCGCCACAAGGAAAGACTAAACGATCGTGTAGGCCCTGCGGATGCACAAGTCATCTAATATCCCCACTCCGATACTATCTGTGCTTTTGTAGCACACTGTGGTCTTGGGATGTTATTTGCATGCTTCCGACATTTCCCATTTGTTTGAAAGCATTTATAACCGGTAGAGTGGAAGTTTGTTAATCAACTAAACGCGATTAGGCCTTTTCTTTGTTTACATATTCAGTGCTCATTCAGTCAGAAACAACTAAAATCCTCAAAATACACTTGTGACGCTGTAATCAGTGCAGGCTTGGCTCTCGAAATTAATTCAAGTGTGAAAGCTCTTGGCCTAGTATTTTAATTCCCACCATCCATGAGCATGTATGAATGTACTGAGCCCACTTTATATGTACATTATGCTTGCCTGCAATGAAACGTCTCATAAAGTCTGTTTTCCCACTGCACATTCAAAAATAAGGACTGACGCAAATAAGAACCAATGGAACTTGTGGTTCTTGCTCATTTTCCACCTGCTTGGGTCTCAACTGGAACTGTCATGATGTATATATTTATATTTTTCTCTTTCAAGTGTGAAAATATGAGCAAAAACATTGCTCTGTGGAGGCTTGCATAAATGCCAATAATGTTAACGGATGGTCGGACTCTGGCCCACCTCCAGTATGCTGGTCCTTTTCAGTGTCAAAAGGAATGATGGTTCTGGTATATCTCAGCCATCATTGCCACACTAAGCCAACACTTACCCTGCTAGTAACTGGAACAACCACAATTCAGCCAAGCACAGGCCATTTCTGACCCACAGCAAATTTATGGAAGGATGATATATCAGTTAGGCTCTACGTATACAAATTTAAATATTAAAGGGGTATCACACATACTAGACAAGTACACCAGACAACAAGTAGACATAAATAAAGCAATGGCACCAAACAGAACAGGTGGCTGGAAATAAAGAATGAGGTAGATGGCAATAATAACATTACATTGTGAATATACAGTGTAGCAATACAGTGTAAGGTGTTTTCGATTGATAGCAATAGTACTTCATTATTAGTGTCCATTCAGTACAAAGGTATCCAATTTTTGGATGCTGTTCAACACGATGCAGCGCCTCCAGTGTGTGGTGGCTTTTATTTTTAAACTAAATTACACAAAACAGATGCAATTGATGCCACGATACTTTCAGTTGTGATGGCAGCTTCTACCTGTTATTACAGATTACACCAACCATATCGCTGCTGCTAAGATGACCTATTGAATATATAAGGTTGAAAAATGACCAGTCCTCACAAGACCAGCCCACCAGGTGATAGGGGTGTTAGAAAAAAAATGCTTCTATCACACCGCATATTAAACAACAACATTCCAGAGCCAATACATTTTATCCTGTATGCATTTTCCCCCCAAAATCAGTCTCTAGTTTCTTCTGTATGTATTGTCTATTTATTGTTTTTTGTACCTATTGTGTACCTATTGTGTATATATTGTCTGTCCACTCGTACATGTGCACTCATGTCCTTGTCTTATTGTTTTACAATTGTTTTGCTACAAGCTAACACTGCTGCACATTAAAATATATAGCATGAGTCTAATATTGACGTTCAACACTGCTATAAACCAACAGCTACTCAAACTGTGGCCTAAAACTGCCAAAGTGACATAACCACGTTTGACAAAAAGTTGCTGGTTTGGGGCATTTTAGTGAGGTTGCCAGTCTTATGATGTGAAGTGTGAAGCCGTGTTAGCTTGCATGTAGCAATATTCATATTTTGATATATCGTATTTCAGTGGACATTCAGAGGAGGAATGTACATTGTTGTCTATCAGAGGGCACAATAGCAGTGGTTTCCAAGAGCACAATTCATTGTTCTCATATCGAAAAAAGTCTTCGACACACAGTTAAACTGTGTGTATCTCCAAAATGATGACAACTTCCGAGATTTATCAGCTGATGGTTGAATCAAGTGTGATAAATGAGGACGAACGCTAAATTCTGCAGTGCTCTGACGTGGAAGGAACCCCTGTTTAGAGCATCTAGGTGTGGTAGAAGTATCTTAAAGATGTTTCACCACAAATTCAACACACAAGCTAGGCCGTCATGCTATTTAGGTAGCTATGCTAGTTACTTGGACCTTGCTAGTAGCTAACGTTACATGTACTAGCTACTTGCTTTCAATCTTGATAACAACACAAAGTAACAACTTTGAATTAAAGCTGTCCAGGATCCTGTTAAAGATGTGGGAGCTGAAGCTGTCAGCTTCCTTTTCGTCAGCTTGCTTTACAAATTTTCCGTTCCACCTTAAACGATACCACAGTTAAACTGGCACCTGTACAAGCTGTAGCATTTAAGGTCGAACACAACATTTGATTAACTCCTTAACATTCTAGGTTCAGTAACTACAGGGACCTCAATGCAAACTAATAGAGCTATTCTTAGGTTGTAGAAGTGTGTAATAAAACTTTGGGCCTGCCGGTGGGCCCATGGCTTTTGAAGGGGTTAAGAAGCTGGCAAATAGGAAGCCAACTTCAACCTTGTTTGGAGATGAACTTCAACTATGCCGTTGAAAGTTTGGATTCTTGGTGAAGGCTATGAAAAGTGCCAACATCCCCTTCACAGCCTGGAATGGTACCATTTCTGGACATAATCAGCCATTTTCATTGCTGTTGCTCCATTGTCCTTGTTTCGTTCTTCACAATACCTGCTGGACTAGAATGTG
>JAILXH010256681.1:14473-36388 GCA_023558415.1 Piaractus mesopotamicus
AAAGTGCACTGCAGTGGCACTGACGTGGTGGTGGTGTGTTAGTGTGTGTTGCGCTGGTATGAGTGGATCAGACACAGCAGAGCTTTTTAAACATTGTTACTACTCACTGTCCACTCTATTAGACACTCCCACTGTGTTGGTCCACCTTGTAGATGTAAAGTCAGAGACAGTAGCTCATCTGTTGCGGCACAGTTTGTGTTGGTCATCCTCTAGTCCTTCATCACTGGTCACAGGACGCTGCTCATAGGTCACTGTTGGCTGGCTGTTTGTGGTTGGTGGACTATTTTCAGTCCAACAGTGATACTGAGGTGTGTAAAAACTCCAGCAGCGTGTGTGTGTTTGAATAAACTTCCATTTGTTTGCATCTAGTTTTAAATGCCATCACAGCTAAAGTATAATGGAAAACACATTGTTATTTCTCTTATAAAGGTGATATGAATCATATTATAGCACAGATATTTGTTGTATGTGAAAAAAAATTGTGTGTGTGTGTTTTGTAATGTTGTGTAATGGTGAAGCTGTTACTTGTGTAATACGCTGTCAAACGCCTGTAGTAATACACAGTGCAACAGGTACCTCTTCATAGCCGCAGCCACAATGCCACCATTCCATCACAGCCTTTGCTGCTGTTTGTGCTAGTTTGTCATGGTGTTGATGGAACATGTGTAATTACACTGGTCACAGATTACTGTTGGTGTTTCTTTAGTCATGGTTAAGACTCCCATGAGAAAACATCTTAAAAAAAAAAAAAAAACAGGAAACTTATGAGAAATCTTTACCACATCACAAAGAAACGCAATCTTGCAGTTATGTAATGACTCAGTCTTGCTTTTATCACTTTGATGGTTCCGCTGTTCTTTTGTTTTGAAAGGTTTGAAAGACTCGTTACACAAAGAACACCAACAGGACAAGTAAGTTCACATTTGCATTCATACTACATTTATTATTAAAAGTCTGACCATCAGTCATTTAGTACGATTGTAAATTATTCTCATAAACTATGACATAAAACCTTTGTTTGAATACTTATTTCCTGTATGCTGCCCTAGGACACAGGAAACCTTATAGACCTTAACCCTGTTACACCATCAGCCAATCAGACTCCACTTCAACCTGTCAGTCAACCAGTGCTCCACCCTCCGTCTAATACTGCGGTCCCTGCAGGTGAGGGATTACTGTACATTTGTTCTTGTTCTTTCACTCTGTCACAATTTTTTTGTTATTTTTATAACCTGCATGTAGTTATTATACTCTCTGTCTGTTTCTGCCTTTCAACTCGAGAAGAAGAGGAAGAATTTGATATGTTTGCTCAGACGAGAAGCAGTTCACTTGCTGAACAGAGAAAGAGGTACACGTTTGCCCCCAAACACAACCATTAAGAAGTTTAGAATTGCTGTTTTGTTCAATATAAAACCAATTTTGTTACATATACATATAAAAAGATTTGAACATGAAGCTACTACAGGTTTATGTTTCTATATGTTTCAAACAATTTGGTGGAAGCTGTAAAAATTAAGTTAAAATTAAGATTCCATAATAACTGAAAAAGCTGTATAGTATCAAAAATGAAAGTTAATACGCAGATTGCCTCATATTCAACAAGCAGTGATCAAATCTTGTTAATCAAATAGCTATATTAACTGCATGTCAAAAAAATTACAATTGCAGTAGATAATTGCAGTTCATTATTTAAAAACATTTATCATTAAACATTATCATGTTATAACTTCTAGTTGTTCTCAAAATGGTTTAAAATGTGAACAAACCATTGTTATATGTGTTAGTGTCTAGTTTAAATTATTATTGAATAACAGTCGTCAAATGACAAGTTTTAAATCATACTGTAGATTTTACACATTTCACCTAAGTAGATCTATGAGGCTGATGTAATTTGTCCCACCTACACAGCTGTAACAAAGCCCCACAGTCTCTCTGAAACGTACAGAGAGGAAGCCTAACAACCAAGCGGAAGCTAACCTTGCAAGCAACATTAAGCTAACAAGCTAAATCTTCTGTCTATTTACCCATCAACCATTTGTTTGTTCAGCCATCATTCCCTGGATCCATCCAGCAGTACATGAATAAGAACCTCACCTTCTTTAAGACGACATCATATAAAAGCTGGATAATTTTTTTAGTGAGTGGGAGTTTCACTGGAGTGGACAGCAGGGCTCTACCTGCATATGTGGAGCCAGTTTCAGTCATTTCTACCTACTTGTGTATGTTTAATTCTTTTTTTAGTGGCGCAGCCGTCTGGGTATGTTGGATGTCTATCTAGGGCTTATTCGAATTTTAGGCCACGCCCAGTCAGTTCTCACATAGGTCTGATCAGTGCTTTTAAAGCTGCATTTTACTATATTTCTTGTTGTCTTCATTCAAACTTTGCTGGATGCTTTATATAACACTTTAATTTAAGATCATACAAAACATTTTTAATATTTCACAATGTGTTTCCTGCAGCCTCCTTCAATATTATTATCGCAAAGGTTACTGTTGTGATGATTAACCAGTAATATATTGTGCAGCCCTGTCCTGTACTATTCACTTCAGGGTTTTTGCTGCTCCAACACACCTGAATGAAATACAATTATGAATTAGTCATATTATAAACCCTTTAATACTTTAATAATGCTTATCAGAGCAGATAAAATACTGCACTGCTCAGTGCTGTGATATTTCAGCCTCTCTAAAAATCAAAGAACGTGGCCATACAGCACCAAACAAATGAATAAATTCAATGTACATATGCTCACAAACACCTATGCATATTTATATCCATATGGTTCTATTCTAACAACACTGAAACAAGATCACGGTTTTATGGCTTGAAACTGTCAAATTACGTCATGTAAGCTTGCAGCTTGACTAAATAAATCCCAAATGTCCCAAGTGAGCAGAGATTTGTAGAGTTTGCTTGAGCTGTATGAAGCGGTTTCAGAGATGGGTTATGATGTGTGTCAAGGTTTGTATGTTTTATATTTCTGTGTCTCTCTGTGTATTTGCAGTGTTAGGTATGAAGACCCTGGTGCAGTAGAGGGTCTGGCTGGAGCACTGGACACGCGGCTTCAGGTCACCGGAGGGGTCAGTATTAATTTAATAACTCCCACATGTTTGTTAATTTGGACTTAACATATTGACTTACGCACTGGCAGCATCAGCGACAGTTGTGTGATTGTGTACAATAGAGGTCAAAAATTGGGTGAAATTGGGGTAAAATAGTGTAGAACTGGAGTGGAAAAATTGTTTAAAATTGAGGTAGAAAGTTGTATAGAATTTAGGTGGGAAATTATGTAGAATTGAAGAAGGAAATTGTGTAGAAATGTGTGGAATATGGGTAAAATGTTGGGTAGAAATGTGTAAAATTGCAGAAAGTTGTATAGTTTTCTTTATTATAAAATATTCTAAAAAGTTATAACCAAGTTTTAACTCCCAGCTGATAACAAAATCTAATATATTCTCAAATAACACTAAAATAAAGATTTTATTTAGGAGCTCTTTAGAGTTTGTGCTTTTGCTCTTTGCTTATCTGTTTTGTGTACTAACCAACAGCATGCTAGTTTTATGCTAACATACTAACACTGTGTGTGTGTGTGTACCTGCTTCATTGTGTAAAGGATGAGACAAGCGACTGGACTCTACAGTCTCAGTGGATTTACAGTGATATGTACGGTGAAACGCTGGTGGGTTCCAGACCGATGAGATAGACGCTCCATAATCCACAATATATTCTCCATAATCTACACTGCATAATTAATTTTCAATTACATAATTCACAGTGCACAGTCTACAACACATACTCCACATCCCATTATCCTCACTCCATAGTCTTTGCTCATCAATCCGTGCTCCTCAATCCACAATCCACCCTCCACAATCCAAACACCACGATCTTCACTTCATAATCCATAATCTGCTGTACCTGTTCCTCAATCCTTGCACTTCACAATGCGTACTCCACACCGTCACTTCACAATCCATGCTGAACAATCTAAGCTCCATAATCAACACTGCAGTACCTTTACTTTGCAATGCATACTTCTCAATCTACTCATAACCTAAGGGTTCCTAATCCTAGTCCTAGCGACCCATTTTTTGTGCTTTTTCTTATTAAAAAATGTCTGATTTAACTCATTGACTAATTAATAAACACCTCTTTGACTGGGTCAGGCATGTAGAGTAGGAAAATGCAAAAATGTATAGTGCATTGGACTGGGTTTGGGGACCCCTGCCATAATTCATTCTCTGAAATCCATAATGTACAATCCACCATTTATAATCCATGCTCCATGTGCCATAATCTCTGCTACATAACGTGTGCTCTGCAGTCCATACTCCAAAATCCGTGCTTCATACTCCACACTCAACAATTTAGAATCCACAATCCACACACCATAAACCGTACAGCGTAATTCACGCTCTGTAATCCACACTTATAATCCACATTTCCAAACCCATTATCCATAATCCATACTCTAATACATACCCCACAATCCATGGCCTATAATTTATACTCTACAGTCTATGCTTTGTAATCTGTACTTCACAAGTCCATACAACACAAGATCTGAATGGAAAAGTTCCCTACCTCAGTGATGGAGTATAGGTGCTGAGGAATTTCAGTCATACTTTGCAGACAAGCTTCAATTGTTTTCTTCAGCATTATTCTCTAATATTACCAGGATCAAGCCCCCTGAGAGGCACACATTTGGTGGGATCGCTCCTTCTCCCATTATGATAGGAGACACCCATTACAGTGAGAGAATCGCCTCCTACCAAATTAGGAAACAACATGGAAACAATACATAAAATATATCTATAATACATCTTCGAACTTATATTGTATCGTAATCACTTCGCTTTGCACTGTGTACAGTAGTATTAGGTTAATAGTGTATGTGCAATAAGGAAAAGATTCTTTTACACATCACTAAGCAGCTGGAGTTTGTTTGGATAAACTGTGGATAATTTGCTGCGGTTTAATGATTGAACTGTTGAAGCAGAACGAGACTGAGCAGCTCCCAGACCAGTTTGAAGGTGCTCTCTGGCTCTCTGTTTGATCTGGTCTCTAGCCTTGCTGTGTAGCTGATTACAAATTTATGGAAAGAGTTCTACCTGTAGTCAAAAAGTAGTCAGTAACCTGTGCGCTGTTTTGAACCGCTCTGATTGCTTTGTTTAATTAGTAAACAGTGGAAACAGAAAACATCCTGTCCGGTAAGAAAATGGTCAGAATCCAGGAAAGAATACGTACTGTATATGCAGCATACAGCTGAGGTCATGTAAACAAAATAGATGTAAACATTACCAGCTGTCTTTAATCACAGTGGAGAACGTACCACAGAATTGAAGCATGATCCCCTCCAGGCTTCTGTGATTGTGGGTTGATGAATGCATGCGCTCTGTGTTCTAACTGAATTGTATGAAATGTGAAATGAATGGCCTTGCGCTTATGGCTGATGATTTTCTCGACAGATAGCAGATTTAATCATCAAGGTTACACTGTTCTTGGTCTGGTTTTTGGACTGAAAGAACAGACAAAACAGAGCAGCGTATCATCACTGTCATAACAAACCCTCATATGGATGGATGGATAGATGGATAGAAAGATCTTTACTAAGAACTTTATTGATCCCGAAGGGAAATTGCAGTGTTACAGTAGCAAGACATATAATTGCACATAAACTTACGTTCGTAAAGCAGAAATAAAAATAGGAAGAAATGGTAAATTAAGTAACTTAGGCAGAAATAAAAAATAGGCATATCTCTAAAACATCAAAACTCTAAACCTTAAGAGGAATGCCACTGATTTTTCAGAATTTATGCATAATTCAGTGATTGAGAAGTAAACAAAGTCATTTGGAGTGGTTTGATTTGAAATGGTCAATTGTGGACAAATGTACTGACTCTGATGTCTTTATAGTGGTGGTGATAGGAACCAGTTTGGCTGTGTCTACAACACAAGTGTAGCCATTTTATTTACTGTCCAAAATTACCGGTGAACCTACATCTGTCTTCTGAGATTTTATACATAATGTTCTTTTTGATTTATAAGGCCCTCTCCAACACGGTAATATATAAAAAATACTTTTAGGCCAAAACCTAATTTTAGAACTATCATAAAACAGTGTCTCAGGCATCAGGCAGAGCATTCATAACCATTTTGTGTAATAACTTTCCATGAAGAAGCTTTTAAAGACAAACTTGTCAGGCATCTGGTTCCTATCACCACTGTTGTAAACAATTCTGACTCTGCAGAACTTGGAGCATTTCACATCAAACCTCTGTAATGACGATGTTTACATTTTAATGGTTTAATTATGCGGAAATTTTGAAAAAACAGTGGAATTGTCCTTTAATGTACATTAATGTAACGATTATGTTTTTGGACTGTTTTTATTGGTCCATTCACTGTGAAATGTTCACACATTGTAAAGGGCAGCTGGGCTTTTTAAATGGTGTAGAGTTGTTATGACAGCGACGATATGAAATTCAGTGAGTCAAGCTGTTTCATACACATAGTTGCATAATGCATAGTGTTTCATAATTGCGTTTAATATGAGCTGTTTTGTGTTTTGTGTCTTTTAGGTGCCAGCGCCGCAGACTGCTGCTATGACTGAAATTGAGAAGTGGTTGTCTGAAGAACCGGTAAACCTAAAATTTGAGCTGCTTTTTGTTTTGTTCCACATTGGACCAGTTTATGAATTCAGTTTCTTCTGACCTCATGGAGATCAGGATCAGAATATGAGATTGCGGTAATGTGCTAGCTCCATCTAGTGACCCCTAGAATCAGTGCAAGCTAAAAAGTAAAGAGAATATTTTATAGTTTATAACATCATGTCAGCAAACAACAGGCGAAACTTCAGTACCTTCTATATATGCTTCTATAATCTATAATCATTGTACGCTAATGATTTCTGGGAATTAAAAAATACTAGTAAAAAAAATAACATTTGATTTTTATTCAACAGGATAATGCTTGTATTAAAACTCCATCACAGTATCACAGTAGTACTACTCTAGTTTCATTGTTATGTTTTCATAGTAGTTACATTCTTGAAACACCCAAAAGAAAATGATCCAATCAGTTTTTTCTGTGGTATCTTGGTAGATACAGCCAAGCAAGCTCTCCTATAGGTTAGGGCTTCAGGAGCTGGATTGATGGCCTTACACACTGGATTAACTCATTGGGAAATAACAATAGCATCAGTCAATCACGTTTTGTTTTACAATAAGTTGGACCAGTTTAGAGAGAAAAAATTTACTCTAGGCCTTCTGGAAATTCTAGATACGTCTTTGATGGCAAATACAAGCTGTAGCCTCATCAGGTTTCAGTCAGATGTTAGAATTAGAAAACAGCAGCAGCTCTATGTCGGGACCCTTTCAGTAAAGACTCACTGTAAAGCTGCTAAAGGTGAACTACACTATATGGCCAAAACTTTGTGGACACCTGCTCGTCCAGTGTTTCTACCAAACTCAAAAACGTTCAACAGCTCAATGCTGGGGGGCTTCATACCCCTCTACCCTGCACTTGTCATTGGACATGGTGACCTGAGACTCATGTGCGGCTGCTCCAGGGCACCCTGTTCTGTTTTCAGTGCTTTTCTATGGAGATTAAAGAAGCTGTGTGTGTGTTTGAACCCCTGTGTCAGCAGTGAGTGCCTCTTAACGCAGCTTAATTCAGTTGTAAGATAGGCTGTCCACAAACTTTTGGACATATAGTGTATGTCCAGTACTGAAGGCCTAGCACAATAGTCAGCATTTACCACTGGTAAACAATAATGCTTGAGTTGTGGAGATATAACGATAAACTAATTCTAAAAGTATACATTTGATATGTACCATGTAGGGCATCTGTAATGTGCTGTATAACAAATTAGTTGATGTTAATGTGATATTTTGGCTGGATTATTTGATGTAATGGTAAATGTTTTTTTTTTTTTTCCAGAATGATGCTGAGGATGGTGAAGGAGTGACCAGTGAAGGTATGTTTCTCTCACCATTCTCTTTTTTCCTGTCTTTCTTTTCTCTGTCTTTCTTTCTCACATCTCACTCTCTTTCTCTTCATTTTCCCCTCTCTCTTTCTTCTTGTTCTCTCTCCCCCTTTCTGTCTGTATCTCTCTCTCTCCTCACTTCTTCGTGTTCCGTATTTACTAGTTTGCTCCATTTCTGTCGCTCTGTTTCCAGCTCTAATTGGTCTGGTTTTCTTCATCCTGCAGAGTTTGATAAGTTTTTGGCAGAGAGAGCTAAAGCAGTGGAGCATCTCCCTTCTGTCCAGAAAAACTCCTCCGCTGGAACAAACCCCCGACAGCAGCCGTCCCAGTCCTCAAAGAAACAGGAGAGTGCTCAGGACCAGCTCTTCTCTCTCTAACTCACTCAGAATAATGAAGGAGAAACAGAGTAAGAGGTAGCACTGACATGCACTGCTCAAACCCATGAAGAACTTCACCCAGCTGCCTTTTAGCCTTCTGTAAAGAACAGCTGTGCTTGTGCCATTTTATTAAGCGTAATTAACAATGTCTAATAATGATTTTTATGGAAAGAGAGCTTATTTTTGAGATGTTTTTGAATAGAATATAATGTCTTTTTGTGCATCAGTGTATTTCCAGTGGACACTGATCCATACCCATGACCTGCAGCTTTCAAACCATCCCCAACTGTGTCGCAGGCTATCATGAAGAGGCTACTGCCCTGTACTGACAGTTTAAATGGAGCATATTTAAAGCAGTTAAAGCCCCAATCAGAAACTACTCAAAAGCCACTATGATTATAATAGGATTAATTTAACTGATATAGAGCAAGTTATACTAAATGAAAAATCAGTTTTTTAGTATTTTTAGGATCATTAAAGGAAAATTCCAGCGTTTAACCTCTGTGTGCTGCATCTGTATCATACAGTCAATTACAGAGGACAATTTAGAAATATTCCCCTGTGCTTAGAAAAGAACAGAAGGCTTGTTTACTGAAAGCACACTTATAATAGAAGCCAGTGGGCAGTTGCTTCTGTTATTTTACTAAGTACAGTGAAATGCATCACCATTTTGATTGTTGTAATCAATTGTATGCTGTGGCACATGCAGCATAAATCGGATAGCACTGGATTATTCCTTTAAGGCACTTGTATGTCAGGACAGCTAACGGATAACAACTAACAGACCTTTCCTACAGGAAGGTTTTACATCAGTATTCACCTGTTAGGCCGCACAAGGGAACAAATTAATAGAAAACTACAAATGTTGTGAGTAATTACATTTTTTCTAACACTGTTGCAGTGCTAAATTTCAGTGTCTGGTTACTATGAAGTTAACTTGCCTCCCTAATGCTACATTTGTTATGCTGAGCTGTTCTGTATTTGAAAGCTGCGGCATTCACTCCTCATGCCTGGGAGTCGCGAGGTGTGGAAATATGTGCAAATCTCTGTAAAGTATGAATAATGGTGTATACAAGATATGTTTTCTCATCATGCAGGTCAGCTTTCAAAATGTCGATGTAAGTATAGAACACAATAAATATGTGTATTAATAGTACTATCCTAATGACTATGAATGTTATTCAGGTGATTCTGGATTAAAGATTTGCTGGCTGTCCTCAAATGTGACAAAAAGGACTTTTTTTTTCTTGGATGGGTTGTCTAGAGAACAGGAATTAGATTTGGCACATTCACAGTTGTAAACTGTGTTTCTTATAGTTTACTTAAGAACAGCGTGAAGTTGAGTAAAACACTCTTATCTTTGGGTAAAATCACTTTAACGCGCAGCCACAGGTGGCTTATTGCTCTTATAAAACAATGGCAGCATAAAATATGATAAACACAAACTTTTTCAAATAATAATTCAAGCAAAACAGAGCGTTTCAATGTTGTTTTTGCTCACCTAACAACATACCAAAAATAAATAGAAAAATACTGAAATAATCTGTGACTTTAAAAAATGCTCTCAATTCACTGAAGGAGCAAAGAGTGCGTTTACATGCACTTAATAATCCGATAACTGCAGAAAGTCAGATTTTGTCAGTA
This sequence comes from Piaractus mesopotamicus, assembly GCA_023558415.1. Taxonomy (NCBI): domain Eukaryota; kingdom Metazoa; phylum Chordata; class Actinopteri; order Characiformes; family Serrasalmidae; genus Piaractus; species Piaractus mesopotamicus. Next base: position 24,483 of record JAILXH010256681.1, read on the forward strand.
ATCCAATCAACGCGTTTACATACACTTGAGTAATCAGATAATGGGAAACTCCATGTCCACATGAGTCAGACATTAATCGGATTCTACTTTGCAACCGGCCAATAAACTCACAGCAGAAGACGTGGCGTAAATGTAATGTAAAGCTGCTGCGGCCTTTTTTTAAAACGCTGTGCCACTTTACCTGAAAATATGAACATACATCATCTAGAAGATGAAGAAAATTTTAATCCTTCATTTCGTCAAGCATGTAGTCGGTTTCAGCATCACTCCAAAAGTGTTTTGCAGCCATCTCGCAGCAACGCTGCTTGCTTAATTCTGGTACCGCCGCCTGTTTTCGCACATGCGCAGACTGAGAAATCTGAAAGAAATCAGAGTAAGAGTTTACATGCACTGTGAAATCCGACTTAATCGGATTTTTTAATCAGATTTCTAGACCTTACTCCGATCTAAGAAATTGTGTTGTTTACATGACCATTTGAATTATCAGATAACTGCAGAAATCTGATTATGATTGGACTATTGATTGCATGTAAACGCACTCACTGATGTTATTTTATGTAAATGACATTTTTACACACTAGAAAAATATTAACTCACACCTCACATTTTAGTGACTACAGCAAACTGATGTTTCTGCTGTTGTTTATTCATGTGCAGAACAGCACAAGGTTTGTTCTGGCCACCGTAGCTGCCACTGGATACATTGTTGCTTAAAGTCCCTATTATAGCAGTACTAAATGCAGAAACCTTCACCCTGTAAGGTGTCATCAGTAAATGACCACCACAAGGTTCATTCTAATGTCCACGAGCGCCTCAATACGTGTCCCTGTGCTGTGTATAGGCTACTGTCCACATTATTATAATATAATGTATTACATGAACACAATTATTTCAGTGTAATATATTTTATTCATGTTGAAATGATGTACACATAAATAAATAGCTTTTTTCAGAGCATTGCCTTTTTCAATGTGTTTTAATAGATAATTCCCATGACTCCAACAGCAAGTGCAAATGCTGCTGCTAACATTTCTGCTGCGTCCACTTTTGCGTCTGAGAAGCTGCTTCTTTAATAAATTGTTTTGATTTATAGACTTTAACTTATTGGGTAATTCAGGATGTATTTGTCCGGGAAACAGAAACCCATAAAATCATAATGTAATTTGTTATAGGGACAATCTTCCAGTTAGCAGAAATAAGCGGCCAGTGTCTCTGCAGTGTGTAGTGATTGAATGATCTGCTTATGTCATAGGCAGCAGAGTCAAGTCACTCTTGGCTGTTTGTTTTTGTTTTTCTTTGCGAGAGCTGTGGAGCAACTACAATCATGTGAGCAGCTTTGTTATTTGTCTAGGGCAGAATGGTATCATATCTGTCTGACTTCCAACATCCAATAGGAATGTACTGATACAAGCTTCTCAGCTGAACAGTTGCTAACTGATAACTAATGCTCTGTTAACATAGCCGATAACAATAACTGACACTTTTACTTTTTGGCTTTTTAAAACATGCTTATGCTATAATGAATATATGGAGTACATTGAGATCTAAACAGATTAAAGATGCTAATGCTTGACAGAGGTTAGCAATTATGATAAAAATATAATATCACGATACTCCAAGGTGTTACAATACACTTCACGTTAAATATATTTAAAAAACTGGAAAAGACAAAATAGTGCCGTTTATAAAATAATATCAAAAACTATAAGCACAATGATTTATATTAAATATTTCATATACTGTGCTTCACTAAATCCAGTTAAACAGTGTTTTTTAAGAACTGGTGATATCCATAATACACTCAGAAAAGCATGTTTCACATGACACATTTTGATGTAATTTATCATGATAATGATAAATATTGCCATATTGCGCAGTCCAAATGCTAAATGCCTCATATTCTTTAAGCTGCCACTGAAATCATGAGGTTTTAAATGACTAATTACATTACTGGTATTCCCCTCAGCTCTATCTCAGCTGGATGTTTGTTGCGAACTGCAATTCTGGCATCCTCTGCTGATTCTGCAGCATCAAAACATGACTTATGCATCTGTACGTGAGCCAAAATGGGGCACCAAAATATTTTTTGTCATTATTGACAGGAATTCAGTATGGGTTCTTTGGAGCAATGAAGAACCAGTTTTGTTTCAGTAAGGAACCCTTTAATCAGTAACACACGGAAGAAACCCTAAAGCTGCACTATGTACGATTTTTTTTTATTAAAAAGAAGTATCCTTAGTGAGTCAGGAGAAAAAAACACGCACATATATGATTGCATGCGCTGCTGTGAGCCGCCCTGTAATACCTTCGGACCAAGTCATACACCTTTACGCCTTCATGTCATTCGCATAGACTCAAAAAGAAGGTCCGGCTCAATGTTTATATCTCAAATGCAAAATCAATATTATACTGGTGAAGAGTCATCCTTCCGGAAGGTGTTTGAGGCCCAACCCACGTTACAAAATGCTCTTTTGCGCCTTATGTGCAATTACACATTTTGACCAAATCACCAAAACTCCAACTTTCAGCTTAATTAAACTGTTAAGATGTAAAAAAAAGCCTTTCAGAGTGTTTTTTTTATGTGAAATGTGGCATTCTAGAGAAATTTACTGAGAGAACTGTTCATAGTGGTGGTGATAGGAACCATTCAAAGTGTTTAATGCCTCTAAAAGCTCCCTCACAGAAAGTTATTACATGAAATGGTTACAAAAATGCTGCCTGATGTCTGACAGATTTATATCTCAAATATTTATCAAACTTGTCATTTTGGATTGTAAATAAAATGGCTAGATTTGTGTTGTAGACATGGTGACCCCTGGTTCCCATCACCACCACTGTAAAGAAATCAGAGTCTGTAAGGTTCTCTACAATGAACCATTTTACATGAAACCACTCAGAATGACTTTGTTTACCTCTCAGCTATTAAACTATGTAGAAGTGGTTCTTCTATAGAATCGCTGCAAAGAAGCTTTTGTAGCACATTTATTTTAAGATCATAGTTACAATTTTCCAGTGTGTTGGCTGCTGGTATATCACATCCCCATTTACCAGCTGTACAGGTACTTTATTACTATATCAATCTGCCAATGATGTAGTGTGCCAGACTTCTTTTAAACATCTGCCTGTGTTTGATCTTCATCATCCTTGAGAAAAACACCAGAGCCTGGAGGAAGGACTGCCGTATCACGTTCAGTATTCTTGGTCTAAACTACGCTGACCCTTTTGGATGACGTTCTTTCAAGGATGGCTGCCTTCATAAAGGGACACAGTGACTTCAAAACAACTGGAGAGAAAGAGAATCAGCAGATAGATAAAAGATAAAAGATAAAAGATCTCGTGGGTGGACGAAGACAGGCATGGTGCTTTGATGAGCTACATAACTGCAGCACTCCACCGCCTCTATCAAGACAAGAACATGTTTCAGCTGGACGGTGACGGGCTGCATGTTTTTATGCTGGTTGATGTGGAGCATGAATTTGAATGCGCCTCTGGGGGGCCTTCTCAACATCTGGTGTCAGCCAGCCTGTGCCTAGAAGAAACACTCTGATGAACATAAAGTAATCACATTGCTATTTCTGTATCACATCATTACTGTCATATCAAAACCTCATTTATTTATTTACACCAGCTTTACATTGTGTGATCAATCCTTGATGAAAGGATCCGTAGAAACGGTCAAAAATCTCGTCTTGCGTTAAAGTTAAAGGGGAATTCCACCAGTGAACCTACACGAGTCTTCTGTGTTATATGTGTAATGTTGATGATGGAAAAATACTGTTTTTTTGTTTTCTAATCTCAAGCTTTCTTTGGGGGCTATTTTGGCTTTTAACCCCTGCATGTACCTCTCTGCCATGAATGTATTTAAAAAAATGTTTTTAGGCCAAAAGCCTATCTGTCGTAAAACATTGTCTCAATGTGTTTGTGACCATTTTATGTAAGAAACTCTCTGTAATGTAGCTTTTGGGCACTTAAGATGTCTGGTTCCTATCACCACCACTGTGACTCTACAGAAATTTCCTGTAGAATGCGTTTCACACCAAACCACTCTGAAAGTCTTTGTTTACATCTTTGTGGTTTAATAATGCAGAATATTTGCAAAACCAGCTAAATTCCCTTTTAATTCTATATAGTTACCATTTCATAGTGACAACATGCTGTGTTGTTCAAGAATATCGATTTTGAACATACTAGTCCTTTTGGAGTACTACTCTAGAATACTGGTGGCCATTTGGGGTCATCTTTTACAAGAGACCAGAGAAAGCAATGACTACAGAGTCAGGCACTTATCTCTAGATACACTTCTTTTCAAAGGAAACCCACATCCATTCTTCTTCCTGCAAGCTTTTGTTTCAGTTTTCAGCCTCTTTTAACACACCCACAGTTCATGCAGTCGTACTTGATTGTTTGGTTTAGAGACTCACTTTGAGTTTTTTCAAAGAAATCTGCAAAGATATTTTCCACACCTCCAAAGTTCAGTCTTAGAAGTTGGTTGCATTTCTGCTTCTCACAATCCGACTGATCCCAAACACAGTCAGTGATGTTGAGGTCTGGACTCTGGGGTCGTCAGTCCATTGTTTGCTTGTTTGCTTCTTTGTTTGATGTGTCTGTCTGCTTTTCTTAGTGAGGCTTCTTAACAGCTACACATCCTTTAAGACCCATAGCGCTGAATCGTCTTCTCACAGTGGAAGGATGGACAGAAACACCTGTGGATGTTTTCAGTTTTGAAGCAGCTTGTTTTTCTCCTCTCTTTCACAGATGAAAGCTTTAGGTTCTGTTTATCTGATGGGGACAGTTTTGGTGTCTACCAGGTCTTGCATGGTTGTTAGGAGTCCCAATGTCTTTTAAAGGCCTCAAATCCTACATTTTCCTATATTTCTTTACCAGAGAACATCTCTATGGTTTTATGTACCAAAATACCCATAATTCCTTTTCACTTTTCCAGCCTCTCTTTATTTCTTATAATGAAACAGGCTGTTTTTGTTACTGTGACGGACATATGTAAATGAGCTCTATTCTGACTGGCTGCCCTGTATTGTGCTTCATTCAAAAAGCAGCCCAGGCTGGAACACTTATTATAAATTTAGCATGAGTGGGTGGAGCTAAACGGCTGTAGGCAAAACAGGTGTAAATGTAAATATGTTGGCTTTTATGACATCACAAAAACTATTCAAAACAGGCTGGTTTTGCAGCTTAGCTTCTATACATGACCTGTATGGACCGGGCAGTGAATGGTATGTTTTTGAACATTTCTAAGCTTTTAAACAAATCAATACACAAAGTTTTACTTTGCTTTAATCTTTTATTTTCTTTAAAAAAAAAAGGCAAATATGTATGTCTATCAAAAAATGTACAGGTATTCAACATTTGCATCATTTCAAAATGCACATTACTGAAATTGCATTTATTTGTTATGTAATAATGCACACCACAATAGGCCTTCTTACAACCGTACACATTCACACATTGCTATATCCAGTACAAAACTAGCCGGATCATACCGTAATACAGTAACAAGTGCATATTTCCTCTCAGCCCAGTGTAGTTAGTGAGCTCTTCATTAAGAAAGTGCTGGATTGATAATCAGAGAACAAACCGATAAAAAAATCTTTGCTAACAACTACACAAAGTATACTCAATCTGACCCCATTCTAAAGCATGCCATCGTCCACTTGGCCCCACAATTTCAGCCATTTTAAGGCCATTCCTTTACTTTATTAGCTTGAGTGCTGCCCACGGAAGGGTGAGGGACTGAGAAACCTGCCCAGGAATTCATGCGAAGAGACACATTTCCCTTTTCAAACCCCAAAAACTTGGTGGACAAAACTGTTCATAAGCCATAGCAATAAGATACATTAAAACACTTCATATTTCTAAATCATAACATTCAAGCTGCTATGTTCACACTGGGATTCAGTCAGCAAACTTGCTAACTTGCTAAGTAACATGCTAAAGGCTACACAGCTAGCAGTTAGAGAAAAGTAAGGCAGTGCACCATGATTTCAAACCAGACTTACAGGCAGAAAAAGAAAATAATTCACATAATTTCTGTAGGTTATGTTCAAACTCCTCAAAAAAGGTTTTGCATTACAACGCTTGCATGGCTAACTGAGGCTAACATAGCCATGGGTGAGGGTGTTGCACTCCTCATTGTCCCCACCTGCCCTTCTGCTGCGAAAGGTCACTTGTGTAACACAGGTGTGATGTGCTTCTTAGTGGTGAGGCGAAGTTGGCGAGAGCATGTTGAAAAATTATTGAGATGGGGTCCACGTCTTGTAAAAAAGTGCGTTTGAGACAATTGCATCACGTTGGAAGTGTACAAAGGTGACTCCTGATCCTGGAGCTCCTGGAAAGCTTCACCCACCGCCAGTCAGTGGGTAACTGTACAGTTTATCTACAATAACCATTAACATAGTATACAGTACTTTATATGTGGCACGGCCAGAAGCTGTGATTAAAATGCATAGATTCCCATGCCGACTGCCAGAGCTACGCACACTCCGAGGAGCATCCTGAGCAGCTGAGAGCTGGAGGCCAGAGAGGGGGACAAGCGTAAACTCTGGGCTGATTTGGCTTCTGCAGAACGAGACAAAGAGAGAGAGAACGAGAAGGGAAGGGTTAATAAAAAGTGTCCATGCATCACTTGAATAAAGCTTGTTGAGATGTAACTGTACAACATATATTGTATTGAACTGTATCACAGTGTGTTGTATTGAATCATGACTAGCATGTTAAGTTAGTGTTGGCGAGTGTACTTGCTTAGGTTTAACATATTAGCTTGTGCCTGGACCATTAGATTATAAAAGGTTTCAAATATTGTATTTTTGTAATATTAAATACTCTAATAAACTGAAAATTATTGTACTTATTAATGTAAGGCACATTATCAGCCATTATTTCTGCTGTATCGGAAAATGTATTGATTCGAGATACGATTGTATCATATTGAATTGAATAATATAGTTCATTCATTTCATTCTACCCATAAAAGCTTGGTGTATTGTTTTTATTGAAATCTGACTGATATGAAAAGTGGCTAAAAGTACAGATAACGGCTGATATAATTTTATCTATCTACACTGTTAACCTATACTGCAAGAGTTTTAGTTAAACACTGCTTTTGGATATTGAACATGTGTCAGTTTGCAATTGTGAGAAATAAACAGCAGAAAGTCACAGTCTTAAATAATATACAGCCTGTAGCACTGTGGGTGGACCCACCCAGAATGCTTCGCAGTTCTGGTTTTATGTAAATTAGCTTATTTTTCGCTAGTTCTCTTCATAAAAACATGTTTGAGTGACTCTCATGCTGAAGGTTATGTTTAGATACATTTCACATGTTTTTGTCATTTTAACTATGATTGTGTTTTTAGGCCTGTATTGCTGGGACATAGTTAAACAGAGGTTAAACTATTTGTAAAAAAAAGTAATTAAATCAAATTGAAATTTGAGATGTCATGATGCACTGAAGCATTTTCTAAAGACTCGTAATCAAATCGGTCAGAGATTTCAGAGATCTGCAGAATTAACATGCTGCATTAATTATTTAATTAATTCATTAATCATGGCTGAATTTCCACAGTCTGTATGTGTTTTTACCTGGAGTCTTTGTGCTGGGCGTTTTGTGTCTCTGCCTGAGCTCGTTCGTCTCTGAGATGCTCAGCAAGTTCTGTAGTTCTTCGAACACCTGAAATAGGCAAAAGCAAACACATTGACATTGCTGCATCTCTTAGAGGGCTGTATCATAAAGTGCATCAAGATATCTTTCAGAGATAGTACAGCATAAACGTTCTGAAAACAGGAGATCTGTATTAAACTGTATCACTTGTAAAAATCCCTAAACTCTGGACGTGTGTCCACTCTTCAGTTCCTTGCATAGTAGTCTAATAGCAATAGTAGTTACCGAATAATTCATAGTAGTTTTTGAATAAGCCTCAAGATTAATAACTGAATAATAAGGGGTTCACTAGTTTTCTAACTGAAACAGTGTTCTAACCTCGATGTTGAACTGGAAGGCTCTGATGGCCTCCTGCAGCACGCCCTCTCTCTGCTCCGCCGTCAACTCAATGCTGTTCATTCTGCTCCTGTAGAGCTGCTTGAACAGATTCGGGCTGCTCACGGCTGGGAACGTGAAGAACGCCAAGCCCTCTCCGCTCTTCAGCCCCAAAGACTTCTGGGTAATGCGGCCCAACACCTGACCACCTGACAGGTCACCAAGGTAACGAGTGTAAGCGTGAGCCACCAGGTACTCAGGATGATCCTTACCAATCTGAGAAGGAAGAAAACGAGGAGATTAAAATAAAATGCATATTTTACTAAGTATCCTCAGATCATTTGTTTTCAACTGTATGCTAACTGTTGCAGTGCCAGGGCGTATGATCCCAGACCCAATATTGATGTTTAAGAGGGAATTCCTCATCAGGTAATTATAAAGCAGTTCAAAACTCCACCCCCAAGGAACTGGTTTATGCCATAAGGATCTACTTTAGGTGCTTCATGTTAAAAATCAACTTCAAAAGCTTTCGGGTGTGATTTATCTGTTACCTCTCTCAGTCTCTGAGCGTATCTCAGTGTAGCGGCTGGTACAACAAGCTGCTCTCTCCAGTTCTGACCATAGAAATGCTCCAGGTCCTTCTTGAGGGACTCCAGCCTGGCCAGTTCCTGGGGGAAATATATCGGTGCAACACCATCATGTGAACAGTTCCTGTCCAGTTCCTCTTCCAGAGCCTCGTAGATCTTATACAGAGAACACAGCAGCAGCTGAAGAGAGAAAAAGTGGCATTAGTTTACACTTAATTTTGAGAGTCCACTGTAGATGCTTTGAAGATGCTGACTCTCTCTTTATCCTTTACAATTAAACAGGCTGTTATTGTTACTGTGTCTTTAAGACTGATATATGTGAACAAGCCCTGTTCTGATTGGCTGCCCTGTATTATGCCTCCTTTAAAACGCAGTGATGAGTGAGCTGAGGCGGATGGCTGACCTTATACTGCGGCAGAGTGACCTGTCCCCTCTGGTAGGCCAGCATCAGCTTTGTGTTTTCAGCTCGGCTGTGGCTTTCTTTAGTCGCTGCCTTTATCTGCTCGGACAGATCACTGTAGAGAGAGAGATCCAAAGCCATGTTAACAATCAGCTCACTCATGGGTCTATATTCAACCTTAATATCACTGAACTCAGTATATATGTATTAGCATATTGTCGCTGCCCAAAAAAAGCAACAATAAAAGGATCTCCAAAATGGTGACTTAATAGGAGAAGGCAAAAATGGTCTTAACTTTTAATGCGAGTTAAAGTAAAGTTGTATTCCAAGTGATTTTAGAGCATTTCTTCTGGTGCATTCGTCATGAATTTCATACACTGTGCAGCTACCGTGTTCAAATGGTGTAGAAAAATAAAAAAAACAACGAAAATGGAGATACGTTTTTCTTTTGGACTGGGCCGATATGTGACTAACTTCTACTACTAAATCAAAATATCACTTAATTCTAAGTGTAATTTGAAAACTCCAGATGCTCGACAGACAAACAGAAATTATCCAAAATTAGAGAAACATTTCAGTGTATTCACTTCCATTAAAAGTCAAGCAGAATTTTCCTTCTCCTCCATAGTTACCTTATTGGAAATACAAGGTTTTGTTCTATAAGTGATAAGATGTATTTATTTAGACTTTATTAATTTTGCATTTACCAGTCTGTGATCTGAGTCTTCTCGGTCTGCAGACTCTTCTTATCTACTTCCATTTTCTGTGAAGAAAAACAAGATTAGCTACTCAAAACTGCTTCATTGCATAATCTCTGCTAAACTTCAGTATTTCAGCATCTTACAGTGATTGTACATGAGGGTTCCTCAGTGCTATCAATAAGCCCTAAGGCCCAGATTCCCAAAACCATCTTTTTAAGATCAACTTGAAGAGGAATTCCGCTGATTTTTCCAAATTTCTCCAGAATTCAGTTATTTAAATGTGGTGATAGTAACCAGGGCTCACAATGTCCACAACACAAATATAGCCATTTTATTTACTATTTAAAGTGATCAGTGAACCTACAAGTGTCTTCTCAATTTTATATGTAGTGCCGATGATGGTAAAATAGTGTTAAATATTTTTGGCCTTAAAATGTTAGTACTTCTCTGCCATGAACATGTTTTAGGCCAAAAGTGCAGTAAAACAATAGCATCAGACAGCATATTTGTAAGCATTTCATGTAGTAACTTTTGGTGAGGGAGCTTTTATAGACAATATAAAACTCTTTAGCTGTCTGGTTCCTAACACCACCACTGTGAAAATCCAGACTTAGTACGTTTCTCTACAGAAACAGAACATTACACATTGAATAACTGTTAATATCTTAATGATTTAATTATGCAGAAATTTTGAAAGCACTGTGGAATTCCCCTTTAACTGGTAGAGAGAGTGTTCAGTGTGATGCTTGCTCTACCATTTAAAAAACCCATCCCTGATTCAGTCAAAAGTACGAGTTAAAACTAAACAGTAGGAGAATTAGTAAGTCTGAAAGTGTTAAATGAACTTCTTTACAAAGTAAAAACTGCATGTTAAAACTACTCATAAGTAAAATCAGCATGTCTGAAAAACACATGATCTGTAAGTGTGTGTAAAAAATAGTAAAACAGCTACTTACTTAGTCTTCTGATTGAGCTCTATATCAGCTGAATGGCTTTTCTGTTTCGCTCCCTGAGATCCTCTGAGTTTGGAACACAGTGAGCTGCTCTCTCTCTTTTATACTCCCTTGCTCTCTCTCTCCCCCCTCCCTGCCTGCCTGCTCAGCTGAGAGAAACAGGATGTAGCAATAAGGCCAGAACAAAGACAGAGGGAGGGCTCACCACTAACCATGACACTGCACAGCCTGAGAACAGAGGAAGGGAGAAGAAGAGGGAGGGATCAGAACTAACCATGACACAGAACATTCTACGGACAGAGGCAGGAGAGAGGCGGAGCTGAAGGCTAACCATGACACAGTACATTCTATAGTATAAACGTGGCTGCGCTTACGGATTTATCAGATATAAACAAGTATATACGAAAAGAACTACAATACAAAATAGATAAAGTGTGAAGAGACGCATCACACATACATTGAGCTCATAATACTGCATGAATATATTGTGATTTGTTGTGATATCAGCATAAAGTTTAATCTAGCAAATGTTTCTCTAACTTTGTTCTTATGTAAGTATTTGGTAATACGAATAGAGTCATATTATACATTACATGACCATCAGGCCTGTTTGAACTTACTGGACATCACATTCTAAAACCATGTGCATTAATATGGAGTTGCCCCCCCCTTTCCGGCTATAACAACCTCCACTGAGCTCTTCAGTATGACCCATTCTACTGCCAGTGTTTGACTATGGAGACTGACTATGGAGACTGATGCGTTGATTTTATACTTCTGTTAGCAATAATAAGTGTAAACAGCTTAAACAGCTGTACTCCATAATTAGAGAAGATGTCCACATACTTTTGGCCATATGGTGTATGTTCCTTATTCTCTCGCCTCCTATGAAAATACAATATACTGTTATATGTTGTCAATATACAGTACGGTGAAAAGACCACTCTTTATTTAACTAATTTCCAGTCAAAATGGCTAGCAAGTGCAGGTTATTAATGTTTTAAGACTGGCCAGAGCCCAGACGTCAACATCATTGAATGTGTTTGTATTGTGAGAAATAGAAAATGCAACCAACTTCTGTGACTGAACTTTGGAGGTGTGGAAAAACATCCCTGGAGAGTTCTTGGAAAAACTGAATGCAAGAAAAGTTTTCCTGACATTGAAAACTGACTAACTTGTACTTAAAGGCCATTTTAACTGGGCATGACAGTAATAACAGTTGGTCTCTGGTGTCAGAACATATTATAACATATTCACTACGTTACTTTTTTTTTT
>JAILXH010256715.1:6938-20439 GCA_023558415.1 Piaractus mesopotamicus
ATAAATAAAAAATAAACAAATCTCAAAAGAATTGGGTGGAATTCCTCTTTACAGTAAGCAGTTAGGAAGTGAGCACTTATGCAAACTGTTCATCCCCTTTACAAATTTCAAAGCACACCTAAGAAATGTACGGGAAGAACTTGATTCATTAACTCGACTATTGATATGACAAAGACATCGCACAGTACTTGTGTTTATTAAATGATGCTGACTGGTTTTTAGAAGCTCTAATTGTGGCCCTTCTTCATTGTTACATACAAAGGTGGTGCATCTGTCTGGCAGATGTCCTCAACAGGGAGAATCTCTCTAAAAGGGGCTTGCGTTCAAAAGGTCATTTGAGTGTCCCTGATTTGCTGTGAATGGGATTCAGCTGAGCTTTGACCCTTTTAGTGTGTGTTTTTTTTTTTTTTGTTTTTTTTTTCCTCCTTGCCATTCATTGTTGATTGACCAGAAAAAATGCACTTCAAGTTGCGGTGTCAACTCTAAGACCAGCCATTAGAAACAGCTGTTTTTATTATTATTTATGTTACTCTCAGTGAGGAACTGGTCCTCTGTCTTTCATTTTGATTAGGCCTAGTTGCTTGTAGGCTTTATAGGATTTTTTTTAAACCAAATGTATTTGTGGCATCTGTTTTGTGTGCTCAGTTACCACAGGCAGTAATTTCGATTTAAATTTGATTGCATTTTTTATTTGAATTATATAGTTGTGTATTTTTAAACATACAACAACTGCCCAATGGCTTCTATTGTGAGTAGCTTTTGATTCAAAAGGTGTTCAGTTCTTTTCTGTGTACAAGGAAATGTGTCAAAGTTATCATCTGTGGTGGTTGACGGTGTAGTTTGGAAGTGGAAGATAGAGATAAGGTTGAAAACCAGCGGAATTTTCCTTTATTGCCACATCCAGGGCTGCTATAGTTAGCCTACAGCAGTCACAGATTCAGACCGAAATGTTCCTTTGTGAAGACCTGCGTTGTAAACCTGAGTAAATTTGAAACCTGTGGTACAGGTTGATAATCTACGTTATGGAAAAAAACTAGTTGTTTTTGCAACGTTTGGTTAAGTTGTTGAATTGCTTTTATTTAGTGGGTTACTTTGCAGAGCAAGCTGTTTCGTTTCATGACAGATGCGTGCTTGAAAGAGCATAGTTCGCTTTATGTTCTTAATATATAGCAGAGGTTTGCCGTTTATTTGGTGCATTATAGCTTTTGATATTCGTTGCATTTATATAGATTGTCTGCTGTGATCGCCACTGGTCATCATTCAGACAGTTGGGTCACAAATATTTCAAAACCTCAGCTTGTGTTTGCATAAGTCCTGTTGGGGTTTTGCAAGGTAGACCTTTTCTGTGCTGACACTGATCTTGTGCCCTCTCTGTAGCTCTTTGTAATACTAGTCTATTTACCTAAAGAATCTTGGCCGCTGCCTCTGCTTTTCCGCATAACTGCAAGATGAGTGTCACGATGACTGCTACAGTACCAAAGTTTAACATTTCAAGTGATCCTTCTAGTTGCAGTAATACAAAAAGTAGGACACATAATTTTAATTGCTTTTTTTTTTTGAGTTGTGCTTCCAGCCACTGCAAAGAGACTCGGCTGCAAAATGCCACTGTCGTCTTCGACCGAGTCCTTTCTCCAACTAGGCTAGCGGCATAACCTAATGTAGTGTAGTGCATATTATTTAGGGTTAAAGGGGCTGTCAGCTTCACCGTGGATATTAAAACCTTCTTAATGGTACTTAAGATATGCACCTTAACGATCATTAACGTCAGTTTTTTAGAGAATAAATCTTACACCGCAGTTCAAATGTTAAATACTAGACAAACTCAACTTCTCAGCAGGTTTTTTTTTTTTTCCTTTTTTTTTAAAAGCTTTTGTTTTCTGGTAGAAGTCGGCCTTTCAGTCTGTGCGCAATTGCAGAGGTAGAAACTGGGAGTGACTGTGGTATCCGGTGATAAGTGTTAGTGACTAATTTAATTAGGAATTTGGCGAATCATCCAAACATTTGCTAAAGTATAGTGTTGTGGCTGCGATGGGCCGCAGCTCAAGCAAGTGAAAGGCCCCTTTAAGGTTAGGCTCATGCTTCACATTTGAATAGAGACATTGTCCAGTCAGCTGCCATATAAGCCAGTATTGCTACATCATGTACACAAATGCTATTACTAAGAACTGATTTATAAAAATCAAATCTGTTTAGTGAATTTATTAAAAAATAATGATTAATAAAGGGGAATAAAATCAGAGGAATAAAATCAGGGGAATAAAATCAGTGTAAAATACGTTATTATTGTCTGCTCACATTGCTTTATACTAATTGTTTTTAATGGCAGATTAACTGTTATTGAAAGGATTTTGAAATGTCTTCTTTAGCCTGCACTCTTAAAAAAAACCGTGAGTTCTTCAAGGGTTCCTTAGTAAAGGGAATGGTTGTATTTAGAACCATAAGTTCTGTATAGAGAAATTACATGCCTAAATGGTTCTTTGCATGGTGAAATGGTTCTTCAGATTGATGGAGAATGTTTTGTATATGGTTCTTTACAGAACCTTTTTGAAAAGGGTTTTTGTTGTTATGGTGTCAAGCTTGTAACAATAGAAGAGCCCTTTTTTGGTGTTATATAGAGCCCTTTTCAAAAAGGCTCTATATAGAACCATCTACAGCACATTCTCCGTCAATCTAAAGAACGCTTTCGTGAGGCAAAGAACCTTTTAATCGTGCCGTGGGTTCTTCGAGTGCTCGTGGTTCTATATAGAACCATTTTCTTTAATAAAGAACCCTTGAAGAACCATCTTTTTTGAAGAGCGTGCTGCAGGATCCCCATATAGAGTCTAACCAGAACTATATGTTGTGAATACTTATGCACATTAATATAGAGTCATAGTTTATACACAGATTATGTGCCCTTTCCAATTGTATTTGGGGCCACATTCATGAGTAAAATAATCCATTTGAGGATTAATATAATTCTTAAAATAGTTATTTCATAGTAATGTTTCACTGTGCTAATGTTTCACAGCTTGCTAGCAAACAAGATGCTAATGTAATTAGCAAAAAGCTAATGCTATATGTACGCAAAACTAAGACATCAACAGTGCTAACATAAATATCGCTGTTGTCAGAGGAAAACCTTGTATTTCCATTTTTGATGTTTTTTTGACGTAATTTGAAAATACCTGTTACCCTTTACGTTGTCTGTAAATTTCATGATGAATGGACTAAAAGAAACGGCCCAAACTGACTTTGAAAAAGGTCTGGTTCCATTGAAAGGTACCATTTTGGACATCCAAGGTTTTCCTCCAACAACAGCGATATATGCAGATAATCAGTAGAGAAACTACACGACTGCAAAAGTTGGCTGAAAACTATTTGGAGTGGAGGGAAAGTCATTTGTTTACATCATTTGCAGTGCTTTGTGGGATCAGTAGTTTGACATTAAAGATGATAAGCACACAGTCTTGTGCCTTTTTTCTTTTTGTCCGGTTTTTTTGTTTTTTTTTTCCCACTCAGAATAAACGCGTATAATGTCATGATTGATCGCGTAGCTGGTTGGTTCGGTTGGGTGCTTAAAACTCTTTGTACAAGGACTTCTCAAAATGTATGTGGAGAAAATTACTGGGATTTTTACCTCCGGAACCAGAGCTGCTAAAAAAAAGGTGGGCGGTCACTGTTCAGCTCTGTAGTTTAGCTACAGAATCAAAAATACGAGCCTAAATTTTTGATCTGACGGTCATCAGTATTGAAGTGAAGCTACCAAGCTAATGTAGCCAACGAGTAATGGAAGCTTGTCCTACTAGTTAGGAAAAATAAACTATAGTTTTCATGCATAACATTGTGTTATACAGTGATAAAATCCACATAAACAAGTCTGTATGAGATTACTTGACAGTTTTACGCGGTGAAAGTGCAGTAACTGGTGGCTATATTACCTGTATTAGCCTTCAGATCCCTTTATACCTACCTGATGGCTATACTTATCTAGCTGTTAATAATTTTACTTGATTTTATTAGCAGCTTTCATTTGTAAGAGATTCCAAATGGGTGTCTTCAGTTGTGTTTTGTGAGCAGTGCTGTGCACCAAAAGAGATTTGGTTCTCAGTTTGGCTTTACTTCCTTATTGTAGGTTTAAAATTGTGGCTGTAGAAGCTTAGACCTGCTAAATTAGGCTACATCCTGTTTTCTTGTTCCTTAACATTTGACTTGAGAAAACACATACGTTTACACACACACACACCCATATAACACAGGGTAATGGATACACAAATGATGACTTACATTCTGCTCTGCATCCACGTGATACTATTTGACTTAAGTAAGAGCCCAGAGCGAATGTAAATACGCTATGTTAGCATATCCTGTGGTACCAGCTATAAGGAAAGTCTGCGTTAAGTTATTTTAAGCAGACCGGTGAACGTTAAACCAAGCATGAAACCATGCATTTAGTTGAAACCTTTCCACTTTGTCTGTTACCATTATACATACTACAGTAAGACCACCACTGACGATTGAATATATGAAAAAATGCTCTGTAATTGAGTTCTGACTAAGAAAAAACTAATTGCTTAGGATCAGATTTTTGCTGTTCCTCTGTATATACATAAAACAACTAGTGCAACAGCAGTAAGTCTCTCACTCTCGTGCACACGCACACACCTTGGCCTGCTTTCCCCCTATGATTGTGTTTGGGCCTCTGTTTGTTTGGTTTGACTTGGACAGTCTCGTCATTGGAGACCTGGGAATACCACACACAAACACAGCGACCTGCAGCACACCATTATTAGATCTCCTAACCATTTCCCATGCTCAGAATGTCAACTGCAAACCACAATCTGTTCCCTGTTTCATTCCTTCCTAATGCAGCTCCTTAGAAGGTCCCTTTGGCTTTCTCTATGCTATCTTTTCCAACAGGGCTTGTTTTTAGCTGGCCCAAAATCTTATGGCTCTTATCACATGCGCTTCAGACTTCATACTGTGGGCAACTGACAGAGAAAGTCGGTTAGCATTACTGGGTTCTTTTTCAACGCATGGTAAATGATTCAGTACTTTAATTTTCAATTCTCTCAATTGTTTATTTACAAAAATAAACTAACACTAGATTTGTCTCAGATGGGCAGAGAAGCACTCATTAGCATTTCTTAAACATGCAGGAATTTTATTTAGTATCATTCGTCTTTGTGCTCCTAGAAACGATCAACAACCCATTTTCTATTTGTATTTGTATGGAATGTTTTTATATTGATAAAAATATAATGTCGCAGTATCTCAAGACGTTTTCTCATGTCTCGCAAATATGCATTACGATATTTAGTATTTGAAACTGTGAATACAATTAATATTTTTTGAACGTTTCATATACTCAGCATGGACAGGACTAATTATGCTCTCTTTCTAACAGACATTAACACACATTTTTGCACTTTCACAGTCCTTGCATTGCATGGCCACTGCTATTTTCAATTGTCTAACTAATTACAGAAAGCTAATTAGGATACCACCCATGTTCACAATTAAAGGCAATGGCATATCTGGACTTTCCAGAAGACCTAGTGTGACATTTTTTTTCTCTTGAAATTGGTCAAAACATGATTGGTTGAATTGACTGCTTCTTTCTGACTGTGTTGGTAGTTAATCCAAAGCGTAAGGCCTTCTGTCCACCTCCTGAAGGCCTAACCAATGAGAGCTAGCTTGCCTGTATCTACCTAGATACCACAGAGAAAAAAAATCCTGATTTTAGTGACTTTCCAGGGGGACGTGTCAAAATGTTAATCCTTTTGTTTTCGAGCCGAAAACATACAACAACCTTGATGATTCTATAAAATTAAAATGAACTAACATTACAGATGTGTTTTTCAGTTCCTAGAAATGATTAGGCCTTGTCTGAAGGCCTAGAAGCCCCTGAGGGTTCATCTCTGAGTACTACTGAATTGAAACCTTCACTCCTGTAGGCAAGTCATGGTTAAATGTCTTTATTTATGCTACTGAAAGGTTGTTAACAGGTTCCAGGAAGTAACCAGGCAAGTGTGAGGTACAAACTCCAAAATGCGAGAGAATTATTTTGATGGAAATTTCTAAGACAGTTTAACTAATTTACCCTGAAATGTCCAGCGGATTCTAGGTATGAACTGGGAAAGTGTGTGGTGTAAGCTCCACAGTACTGCCCGAGTATTTTGGGTTAAAAGTACTGGGAAGTTTTCCGGTGTAAAAAGATTGTACATTAATAAAGTGCAAAAAGTCTTACAGAGTATGTACCTGCATGACTGAGAGTCACTCAAATGCTTGTCAGTTGATTATCAGGGAGTCATTTATACCATCACTGCCACTACAGCCTTGAAGGCCCTGCTGAAATGTGCCTTGGTTTTTCAGATTGGATACATTTCAGGTTTGTGACCCTGCTAAGAGTGTGCTTGCCTTTCATGCAGTGGATTTTAGAGGAAACACATGGTCTGAAACGTCCAATCGCTGAGCAGAGATCATAGCATTGTGCTGGCGTGTATGGTGCAGACGCCCAAACTGGTTTCCTGAGTTTGTTGTTATTTTCCTTTTGTATTTTCTAATATCACTGCATTCTTTGGTTCAGAGCTGGCCCTTTTCCTCTTCCTGTCCCTGCACACACACACACACACACACACACAGACGTCTGTGATATTTGCGGTGTCCACAGAGCTTTAATCACCACCACACAGTCAGAACTTCAAATAGAGTCTTATAACTAGATTCGAATATCAGGATGTGAACGTGCACGTGACAGGAAAAGTATTTGTTACTTCTGTGTGATTGGAGCTTCTAATTATCTGACAGATGTCGCTGAATACAAAGCACAGATGGAAAGTAAGAAATTCCAGGTATTTTCTTTGCAGTATTCGCGTACGTTTCTGTGACGTAAAAAATGTGGCTGATAATCACAGCTGGAAAACAGAAATTTCACACAGCGAGAAATGATGAAGAACAGCTAAAATAACAGTAATAAATAAACTCTTCTCAAATCAAACTGTCGTGTCCATTCTTCCCCAAAAGCTCTGCAGATGTGTCCTGGATGAGGGGATGGAAAAAGCCACACTGCAGAGTTGGACAATAATCCAGAGTGGTTTACTGTGAAAACCAGGGATGAGAAACACAGGGGAATCTGCAGCCTCAGGTCCAGATTAAAAAAATTCTAAATTAGGGTGGAACGAGTGCTGCCATTGTTGTGATAATACAAGTTAATTATTAGAAGACCGATGGTGATTATTTTGAGTTACTTTAGATTCATATTTGCCTTACAAAAAGAAGGCCCTGTGCTCACTGGCTAGCTAAGCTAACCCATTAGCTTACCTTGACTATTAGCTTACATTGGCTTGATTAGCCAGCTCATGGTGAGACAACAGAACACTTCTGGATTAGTACAGTTCAATTCGGGATATCCCTGTGGTTGTTGTTGTTGTTGTTATTATTATTTTTTATTATTATTTTTATTATTATTTTTTCATTTAGTTTTTCTTTCCTTTTAACAACATTCAGTAATCATTTGGGAACTGAGGGCACCAAGTTTTGTAGTTTTCTTCCATTCCTGCTTGATGTAACACTTCAGCTGCTCAACAATCCCAGGCCTCCATGTTGCCATGCGTTTTCCTGCTGACGCCATGCTGATGTAGCACGTGCAGAATGTGGCTTGGCATTGTCTTACTGAAACAAACCGGGATGTCCCTGAAAAAGAAGTTGTCTAGATTGCGGCATATGTTGCTCCAAAATATGTGCAAATACATGCTTATGTACCCCTCAGCATTAATTGTGCCTTTACAGATGCGCCAAGTTACCCATGCCATTGGCACCAACACATCTACATAGCGTGACAGACATTGGCTTTTTTGAATTTTACGCTGGTAACAATAGGGATAGTCAGTTTGCTCTTTGCCTGGGAGAACACAGCGTCCAATCTTACCAAAAGTAATTTGAAAGGTGCACTCGTCAGACCACAGCGCACATTTCCACTTTGCGTCTGTCCGTCTCAGATGAGCTTTAGCCCAGAGAAGTCGGCGGCGTTTATGGATGCTGTTGATATGTCTTTCGCTTTTTATAGTAGAATCTTAACTTGTAACATACTGTGTGTACTGATATGGGTTTTCACAAGTATTCCTGAGCCTATGTGGTTACAGAAGCATGTTGTTTTTTTTTTTAATGCAGGGCTGTTTTGAAGGGCCGACAGTTGTGGGCATTCAGTATTGGTTTTTATGCACAGAGATTTCTTCTATTTTTTTAGTCTTGTTATGGACTGTAGATGGTGAAATCCCTAAAAGCCTTGTAGTTGTGCATTAAGAAACGTTGTTCTTAAGCTTTTGGGCTATTTGCTTACACAGTTCTCGCAAAATGAATGTTCCTTATATACCTGTCTATCTACCTGTTTACCTGTGGAAAGTTTGAAAACAGATGTTATTGATTATTCCAAACTTTTCAGTCTTACATTACCCCAGTCCCAACTAAATAATGTGAAGCAGGTTAGTGCACTCATGCTGTGTTTTGAATGCTGCAAACCCTGTACAAAAATGTTATAGCGTAATTATGTGTAATTCATTATGCTAAATAGCCACTGAAATAGAAATAGAAACAAGCAAATATAGGTCTTTATTACGCTTATTTTTAATTAAAATTTTTTTTTTTTATACAATTTTGATTAAACAATCCTGAAATCCTGGTGTGCTGCAGCCCCCTCAGCAATCCCACTTCCTACATCCATGCAGTCTACATTAGTTTAGTCCCATCCAGTCACGCTAAAGTTACAAGG
Source organism: Piaractus mesopotamicus (assembly GCA_023558415.1). Classification (NCBI taxonomy): domain Eukaryota; kingdom Metazoa; phylum Chordata; class Actinopteri; order Characiformes; family Serrasalmidae; genus Piaractus; species Piaractus mesopotamicus. The sequence goes on from JAILXH010256715.1 coordinate 15,688, forward strand.
AATGTTTGTTTGCACAGCTTTTTGAATGAGGGACATTTCAGGGCAGCCTACCTATATCATACCTATATCAAACCTAAAAGCACATCAGTAAAAAGGAATAAAAAGAGATTGGAAATGGTCATGTGAAAGTAAATTAGGACTGTTTGGGTACATGAAACCGTTTAATATCATAACTAGACCTCAGGGGAAAACAAATTAATGAAATCCCAGAAAAATGTGAAATATGGCATTTTTCGTTTTGTTTATATATGTGACTAATAAGTTAACAGTGTTAGCAGTTTTTTTTTCACAGCTGGTGCAGATGATGTGGTCACTCGGGGCAGATTTGCTGAGTAAACCGTAGAGGAAGGAAAAAGGACACTGAAAGCTTGACAGGAAATGCACACATGCACACATTCACACAGACATGAGTTCCCCTAGTGAAATTAATTTATTAGCTCAACAGGAAATGATGTTTGAGTCAGCTGTTCTGCAGTGTTAAAGAAATACAACAATTCAGACACATTTCCCTGTACTTACAGAAAGAATAGAAGACCTGATGACTTGAAACATATTTGGAATTAATGGGCTGGTGCTTCAACACAGAAAAACGGGGGGGGGACTCGAAAAGCACTTTTTCAAAGAGCCACTGGGCAGTTGCTTAATTAGGAATTCCACCGATTTTTAGTAAAAATCTGCATAATTCAGTGGTTGAGATGTAAATAAGGTCATTCAGGGTGGCTTGATTTTATAATTGTTTAATAAAGAGAAACATACAGACTTGGAGTTCATTACAGTGGTGATGATAGGAACCAGGGTCGCAATATGTACAACACAAATATAACTGTCCTAAACAACCAGTGGGCCTACACTTGTTTTCTGAATGGTTTTTATATGTAATGTTGATAATGGTGAAATAGTGGTAAATCAGAAAAAGTAAGTTTTCTTTGTGGATTAATTTACCTTAAAGATACCTTTTAGGCCAAATCCTTCACTCAAAGCTACCGTAAAACAATGTATCGGACATCAGGCACCGTGTTCATAACTATTGTATGTAATAATAGCTTTCTGTGAGGAAGCTTTTGGAGGTATTAAACTTCTCAGACATCTGGTTCCTGTCATCACCAGTGTGAAGAATTCTGGCTTGGTGCACTTCTCTGACTTTGTTTACACCTTTATGATTTAACTGCGCAGACATTTAGAAAAATCTGTGGAATTCCCCTTTTAAACTTGTGTAAAAGACATAAAAGACTGAATGTCGCGTAACTTCCTCATGCTCAACTCAGACAAAACAGAGGTTCTTACCCTTGGTCCAAAAGCTGCTAGGAAAAACTGTCTAATTTGACGCTTAAACTTAATCGTTTCTTAGTTGCATCAGGTGCATCAGTAAAAAACCTTGGCGTCACGATTAATCCCGATCTGTCCTTCGATGCACATATAACCAATATTACTAGATTAGGTGTGTATGTGTGTATTAGATTCATCAAGTAATGCACTGAAAGTACTTTCAGTCAAGCCTTTAGGCAAGCAGGTGTTAGCAAAATCTGTATCTTTCTCTGACATACACTCTTAATAAATGACTTACAGAAGTGGACATTTATTCGAAACACGATATAAGAAGGAGAAGCCAACTTTGCACTTAAGAGTCCAGACATGAAAACAGCTCTAGCTTTTTAGCACAGTTAATATACAAGTCTTTATCAGTACCTCCGACCTGTCAGTTTTCTTCCTTTCAGTTTTTCTACATTTGTCATGATTACTTGATTTAAACTTTGTTGCTTGATTAATGAAAGTTATTGATTAAAATGGACCCTCTTGATGAGCGGGTAATGATTTGGGGCAGTTTGCACGATGGTGATGCCTTTTCTAAGTTCTGGTACTGTTCTCTCGTACAGTAAGAAACAGCCTGAGGGACAAACTCATCTATTTATTTTTTGACACTTATTGTTTGTGCAGTTGTGTAGTAAAAGTTTTTACGGTAAAAGTTTGGGTGCCCCTGGTCAGGTGGTGTTTTTTTGTTGTTTTTCTAAGTGAAAATATGAGAACGCATCGGCACATTTTAATGAATAATTACTGTTTATTTGCTGAATTTAACATATTGGGGGGGGGGAGTAACCATAAAATGTGGCCTGTGCATAATATTTTCTGTTTACTTGTTTCCTAACATGCTCTGACTCAAAATCTATTTCTTTAATACAATTTTGAAATGGCAGCTGCTCTTAAAGCTGTTCCTAGGACCATATATGCAGATTTTTGCAAGCTTGTAGGACTTTTTCATTTCACAGCAGTTCAAATGCTCTGCATGCTCAAGTCTGTATGCTTACGTTTAGTGGGTAATACCTCCACGCGGCAGAATGATGCTCTATTACCCGCCTGGGCAAGTACACCTCTTAAGATCTATTTCCTGTACTATTGCGTATGTCTGTAACATGATTTACAGTTGTGAGTCGCTCTAGATAAGCGCGTCTATCAAATGGTTTAAATCTAAATTAACTGTGGAATTTCATATTTAAAAATAAATAGTTAACCTTTCCCTTTCCCTTTTTGTTAATGAAGTCTGAGGCTGTAACTGCTCTTGACCCAGCCATCCTGAAATAATGGCCAAGCAGTTGCCAGGCTTCTAGTATAGTGGGTGTGGAGTTAGGAATGATTGCCAAGCTGATATGCCAAGTTAAAGGAGTTGTTTAAATAGTTGTTGCTATCTTACGTCCAGCCCTGATATTATAGTTTCCATTTTCATCCATCTATTTTGATCCTTGGCATTGTGCAGTACATTACAACCCTACAGTGCCCTTGTAAAAAGAGCGTTTGGCTAGTTGAGCGGCTAAGGAGCCAGCGCCGTTCTTTTGTCAAGCCAAGCAGCTGTTTCTGCTTTTTAATCTTTTAATTACATAATTTCTCAGTGCTGTTGTCCTGTTATTGATATGTAAAGCACTTAATTAACAAAATTCAATACATTTTTATTTGTGTCACAGTCATTTTGCAGTAGGACTCCTCGGCACTGTCTTAAGGGCTGTCCTGTTACTATGTTAGCTCAAGCTGTTTTAAACCGTAGGTTAAACTAGCCCCAGAGCGTTCTCCACCGAACTTTATGCATTCTGGCAGGTGGCATTCTCCTGGTATTTACCAAATCAAGATTCATCCGTCAGACTACCAGCTAATGAAGTGTTATTCGTCACTCCAGAGAACATGTTTACACTTCTCCGGAGTCCAGTGGCAACATGCTGTACACTGACTCCAGCTGACTCTTGGCACTGCGCATATGAGGCTTGCGTGCAGCTGCTCGGCCATATAAACCTATTTAATGAAGCTCCTGACGCGCTGATCTTGCACTTATTTTGGCTTCCAGAGGCAGTTTGAAACTCTGTAATGAGCAGTGCAACACAGGATGCTACGTGACTCGGCCCTCGGCAGCCCCGCTCTGTTAGTTTACTTGGTCTACCGCTTTTGAGCTGATGTTGCTTCTATGTGCTTCCATTTCACAACTTACAGTTGACTGGGGCAGATGTAGCAGGGCAGAAATTTCACAAGCTGACTTGTGGCGAAGGTGGCATCCTGTGACTGTGCCACATTCAGAGTCAGTGAGCTCTTCATTATGATGCATTCCAATGTTTGTGAAGAGAACATGGCTATATCGTTGATTTTATACAACCGTTAGTAATGCTTGTGCTGTGCTCCTGGCCATGAATAGGTGTGGAATTACCAAGGATATAGGTTCAATAATCAAACAATATTCTTACAATAATCTCCAAAAAGGAATGTTAGATATAATACCGACATTTAAGATTCTTTCACTTAAAACTCCAATGTGTCATTTTTTTCCAGGGCACAAGCTAGCAAACATTACATCCCTATGCCAAAACCTTTATAATATTTTACCTTGTTGAAAGATGTCACTTCCTGTCCAGTGCAAACTGCTGATACGGGGAAACTCTAAGCTGTGCGTCTGACAGCCTGACGAATACATATTCGTCACTTAGTCAGTAACTGCATTATTCTGACACTTAAAGGCTCAAAATCGCCTTCACACAGCAAATGTAGCTGATCAGCCAAGACATATTAGTCTAAAGTTTGCTTCTTTAGTTTTTTCTCTGGAGGCTAATGAAGCTAACACGTAATGAAAGCTTACAGCCGCCAGTTAGCAGCATGCACACTGTATACCTTAATCATCACTTGCCAGCCACATTTTAATTTGTCTACAATAGACCTACTTAATACCTTAACAGTTCAATTTGGTAAAATCTAGCCGATATTAAATGATGTTCGTTAGCTACACCTTTAAAAAAAGAAAGATGGTTCTTTAAGGGCTCCTTAATAAAGAAAATGGTTCTATATAGAACCATGAACACTCAAAGAACCCTTTGCATGATTAAAGATCATCAAGAAAAGGTTCATCAGACTGATGGAGAATGTGCGACAGATGGTTCTATTTGAACCTTTTTGAAAATGGTTCTATATAGCACCCAAAGGGGTGGTTCTATTGTTATGGTTTCAAGCTCATAACAGTAGAAGTACACTTTTGGATACTGTATAGAACCATTTTCAAAAAGGTTCTATATAGAACCGCCCATAGCACATTGTCCATCAGTCTGAAGATTCCTTTCATGATACAAAGAGACCTTTAATCATGCAAAGAGTGTTCATGGTTTTGTATATGACTTTTCTGTGCTAAAGAACCCTTGAAGCACCATCATTAAGAGTGTAACTGTGCTAACATTAGTTACCTTGAATCAAGTAGCCTATGCTAGCTCCAGCCTACCATGATGTCCATGG